>JANZLX010152224.1:0-16426 GCA_025531955.1 Erythroxylum orinocense
TAGAGATAGTCTCTATTGGCTATTCAGGTTTGAGTTTGCATACAGACACATGGATCCTGGCTTTCGGGAAGGTCCCGGAAACAAAAATTTTTGTTTTCCGCACCCCGTGTATATGATACATGGACCGGGATTTTCCTACAATATCTTCTTTCTATATAAAGCCCATTGCGACAAGACGAGCCTTATACTTTATACATTGCCTTTCGAATGCTTTTTGGTCTTAAATATCCATTTGCAACTGATAGGTTTCACACTTTCAGGCAATGGTATAAGGTCCCAAACATCATTGTCCTTCATGGACTTTATTACTTCATTCATAGCATCAATCCACTTTTGAGAGTTAAAACTTTCCATGGCTTGATAGAAGTTGATTGGATCATCTTCCACCACACCAAATTCAACTTCATATTTTTTAAGAAATACAACATAATCATCTGGAATTGTACTTCTTCTCTCTCTAGTAGATCTCCTTAATGGCATAGGTTCTTAAGGTTGTAGAGTTTGTTCTTCTGGAACAAATTGTTGAACTTAGGGAGGAGTTTCCATGACATTGTCTTGATTTGGAATTGCTTCTTGAACAATGTCAGGAATGGAAACCTGACCCTAATCATTGTCAATAGAAATTAGAGGAATTTCAACATGTTCCTCTTCAAAGGCAAAGTCCTTAATCCTTTCTCCCCCTGCAAATTCAATTTCCTAAAAAACCGAGCATTTCCTGTCTAAAAAGTTGCCTTAGTAGTGGGATCATAAACTTGTAACCCCTTGAGATTTCAAAATATCCAATAAAGTAACAAATAATAGTCTTTGAGTCTAGTTTCTTTTCATTTGGTCTAAAAGGTCTTTCCTCAGCTAGACATCCCCAAATGTGCAAGTGCTTTCAACTACGTATACCCACGTGCAAGGCTTCATTAAATGAAGTATTAATTTCAACAATATATAAATTATCGTAACGTGATAAAGAACTAGCACCAACCAAATTTGAATTTGGAAAGAGACTAAATAATCCATTTCCAAATGAACAACAATAGCTAGATTTTTTCAAAGTAGAAATAGAAATCAAATTCCGTCTAAAAGGCTATATAACGAAAGTCTCAACTAAATCCAAATAAAATCCAATTCTTAACAATAATCTAAAGTCCTTATTGCTTCGACTTCTGCCGGGCCATCACCTACATGGATATATCTTTCACCATCATTTGGTTTTTGACAACTCAGGCAACCCTGCATAGACACACTGATGTGAGTTATTGCAGCATAATCTAACTACCATGTGTGTCTAGGTACCGAAGTCAAATTAACCTCAAAACAAACCAAAATAAGAAGCATACCTTTCTTTGCACGCCATGTGTGATAATTGGCACACTTCTTCTTTACATGACCTTCAGCTCCACATAAGTAACAACCATTTGGATTTTCTTCCTTTTTTTGTTTCTTTTGTGTTGCCGGAACCGCAACCTCCTTTCTTTTCTTTTATTTTGTTCCTTTTGGCCTTAGATGTTGCGGCTAAGTGAACACTTTCTACCTTATCATGTTTCAACCTTTCCTCTCCTTTTGACAGTTATATTTGTAGCACCCCACTCTTATAGTGCATATCCCCCAACATACCAATGGTATTTGAGAACATACTCTACGAGGGTGGCATGCTAGAACAGTCAATCAATCATAATCATTAAAAACTTTTCAAGCATCACATGCATATTTAAAAAAACCACTAATCAAATTGGGCTCATTTTTTTCATAAACCTCATAATCACAATTATTATTACACTCATTGATCAATCTCATTTACAAACATTTCTAATTCGATAAGTCATTACAAAACAGAATTGTTTAGATACACGTGACATAATAATTGCGAAATACATTCTTTAATACAAAATAATGAAAAATCTAGATAGACGCGAACTAATCTCGACCTTTATCTCTTACTCGAATGTTGTGGCTAAACTCTAACTTGTCTAACTGGAGATCTTCTCTACACCTGAAAAATGTTGCAAATTTTGGGTTGAGTTTTGCGAACTCAGTGAGCGGACCATCCTCGATGGCTTACTCAATCACATAACACATCAATTCATCAATTCAACATGTTGAGTCACATACATTTCATATTTACTTAAATCATATTTCACATTCAGAAATCATTCAAACTATTTATTTCAACCATTTAAATCATACATATCAGATGCATATGCAATGCTCATGAGAATCGCTTCCAATTGTTATTATTGTGACCGAGTGCCTATTTACTGGACCATATCCTTTGTGGATACCGAGCTTGTTTCAGATATTGTCCTATATCTCTTTGTAGATGCTGGGCCATTAACAACTGAGCCTGTGGCTCTTATGTATATTCCGAGCTTTAAGCTCCTTTTCACTTTCTGAGCTTTAAGCTTTTTTTCGGTGTCTACTCTCACAACAACCTTTATGTTGTCATGCATTTATGTAATGAAATGCGTCACATTCACATGTATTCTATCAATCACTTGATTTTAGTATCACATTCACATTCACATCACATTTATCATCGGACCTTGGTCTGGCATTCAACAATAATGTTGAGTACCACTTATTCATTCAAATTCACATTCAAGGAGTACTTCCACTGATTTTTACATGCATCAAACCCCTCAGACATTTATTGTCCGAAATCAACACATTCACATCAATCATATCAGTAGTAATTCAATACAGAAATTTAAAACAGAACAAACAATGAAAATGAGAGCTTATAGGTCGACTCACAGTATGCTTCAGATTAGCATTAGCTTTCATGATCCAGAAACGTTTGAATGCGGATGTTTTATCCTGCATGTCAACATTATGCAATACACATATTTCACACACATTATTAATTGCACAATCACATAAACATTCAATCGTACACATATGTATAAGTGTAATGTATAATGCATGCTCAATTTGACTATTCCAGGTATGTTTCCTTAATCATATCTCTTGATCATTCAAACCTTGTCATTTCTATGTGTCTATCTTATTCTTAGGTTTACACCTCAATAACATATGTTATTCTAATATCATAATTCAATTACTCTTCATTTCTTTTCTAGCATTATATGCTCTCATAATATCCAATTCTCATTCACCTTTACTTAACACATATTACTCAACTCCTTTAAATCACAACTACAATCATATTAACATCTTCATTGCACTTATGTAACACCCATATACCCCCTGAAAGGATATATGAATGCTACACAAAATAGTACAATAAATCAAAGCATACAAAAACTTCCAATAAACAATTCAAGTAAACATACATTAATTTACATAGTACATAGCACAAACTCGCTGAAAAATCCAAACCAAACTGCAGTATCGTTGTTACAAACGTACAAACAAGTCCACATATACATATCAGATACAAGCCTAAAAGTTAACCCCAAAAAATTACATTATTTTCAAAACAACACTCAGACTCCTTTGGCCATTGCGGATGACTTGTCCCAATCCTTAAGTCCTTACTAAACCTACACGGGGCAAATCCACTATGCTAAGCATATAGCTTAGTGAGTAATAACTAATTTATACATAAACTGATAATTCATCACATTGAATCATGTAACAGTAAAAAAATGAATTAAAAGATTTATTTAACCGAAAGTCAGACAGAATGCATTTCAGAACAGCTTTTTATAATTCACAGAACTGCATAACACAAGAGGGTATAAACCCTTTAGAATCAGAACATAATTTTGTTTATGTCAAAGTCAAATAGATATCAGGGTACAAAATTAGATGACCGTTAAATCCATTTACAAAAGCAAGTAACGGGACTTATACAGAATAGACCGAAGTCTCGACACCAAAGTGTCACAGAAGAGACCGAAGTCTCGACACTAAAGTGTCACTAACAAAAGACACTAAAGTGTGGATAATAAAAGACACCGAAGTGTCACAGAAGCAGTTGTAGACCCTTCTAGGCATGCCTATTTACCCACAACTAGGATTTAACAGTTTTAAAGCAAAACAGAGTCATTTTATATGCAAAGCAAGTAGTCAATCATATTAACATATAAGTAGCACTTCCAATGATATAATCATGCATCAAACGCCTCGGACAATCATTGTTCGAAATTCAGAAAACAATCAGTATCAATCCATTTTAACAAGCAGAACAGAGTAAGGTATGACCATCTAAGATTACTTATCAAAAGTACCCTTATTGATTATTGCCTCAAAGTCCCAAAAATATCTGGAATTGGTCGCTCTAAGGGTTCCTTTATAACATTTAACACATATACAAATCACTATTGTACAATTGAAAACATATTCCTTTATGCACATGTATTTAAATAACTAAAATATGCACAATGCATTGTTCAATGACAATTCCGGGTATCATATTGAAATTTTCATCATCAACTCAATCAGATATCAAAGTCCTCATTAATATCATTTGGTACTTATAATTTGGACCAAAATAAAACAATGTGAAATCAATTTCAGAACCTAATTGACCACTTCAGATTTTCTACCCACATGATTTTGGGTCAACTTTACATAATTAATTTGATAGGGTAACTGACAAAATTAGGCAACATTTCCTTCTACCTCATTTTTATCTCATCAATACTCACCATAACGTCAAAACAATTCAGAAATAATCATCCACTTTTAATATCACAAATCCATCATTCCACTTCTCCTTCTCTCTTTACGGTAAACTTTCAAATTTTCAGATTTTCATCCATTGTGTTTTCTTTCATTTTTATCTACTCTTGCACTTCATTTAACTCATCCCAGTATCAGAACCTCACCAAATTCATTTCCACAAATCCATGCGTGATCAGTAAAAGTAAGCATATAATTCACGTATGTGTAGTAACATTACAGAGTATGAGTTCACTTTGCTCTTTTTTTTCCCCCAACATTTTGCACTCTTCCTAAACACAAGTTCAATTATTCTTCTAGCTCCAACTTACCTCAACAATATCTTATGACTTATTCCTCAAGCATGCAAATATATCCATATTCTATTTTCTCTCTACACAGAACGAAACATATATATATATATAGGTCTCAATTTTTTTCAAACACATGCATGCATGTATATATATATATATATATATATTACACTAGAAAATAATAATCATCAAAACTAATTACCTAGTTATTTGTAGCAATAAAAGTAAATCGAAGGCACAAAGATTCCACAGCTAATGTTTCAACAAAATTTCCAAGATAGACAGTAATGAAAGATCTTCGGTGGTTCAAGCAAACAACAACAACTAGTGAGAAAACAACATATATGGACTGGATTTGGTGTTGTAAAAACAAAGAGAGTTTTTGTATTTTACAAAAACTTTCGGTGGGAAGAAACAACAACAGAGGAAAGCTTCACAACAGTATGTGGCATTGTGCATGTATATGCACTTGTCTCTCAACCTAAACAGCCACTTATCACCACAAATACAAACCATTTGTCTCAATATATCCAAAATATACTAAATGTCTTTTGACAATTTATAAAATTCACCAAAAATTACGAAATATTAATAACACTCTCCAAATAAATTTTTAACGCAAATAATCCACAATTCGCATTTTTAATCACATTAATAAATCAATTATACCTGAAAATGTCATGAATGCATGTACAATTATTGTATGTGTCCAAAATGCTTATGCACAAATAAGAAAATATGCACATATGCAAAGCATAAAATGTACTGAATTTCCTTAATATCCTAACCCCTAATATAGGGGTGTTACAATTCTTCCCTCCTTAAGAAATTTCGTCCTCGAAATTCATACCTGATCCGAATAATTGCGGATACTGAGCTTTCATGGTTTCCTTTGGTTCCCATATTGCTACCTCATGTCCATGGAGTTGCTAAAGGACTTTTACCAAAGGTGCTGGCTTGTTTCTAAGTTGTTTAACTTGTCTTGCTAATATAGAAATTGGCCCTTTTTCATACGACAAATCTGGTTGCACTTGAATTTCTTGCACAGGAATCTTATGTGTAACATCAAACCGATATCTCCTCAACATAGAAACATGAAATACATCATGTAACCTGGCCAATTCTTCAAGAAGAGCTAGTTGATAAGCTATTAGTCCAATTCTTTTCAGAATTTCATAAGGACCGATGAATCGCAGACTAAGCTTACCCTTTTTTCTAAACCGAAGTATGTGTTTCCATGGTGACACTTTCAAAAACACCTTATCACCCACTTGATATTCAATATCTTTCCTTTTTAGATCAGCATAAGACTTCTACCTATCACTGGCAGCTTTCAATCTTTGTTGAATAATCTGAATCTTTTCTTCAGTATCTTTCACAATTTCTGGCCCATCATCTTGTTTTCACTCAACTCCATCCAACATACCGGAATTCTACACTTCTTACCATATAACGCTTCTTAAGGTGCCATGTCAATGCTAGTTTGATAACTATTATTATAAGCAAACTCCATCAAAGTCAGATAATTATCCTAACTCTCGGGAAACTTTAACACATAACCCCGCAACATGTCTTCCAAAATCTGTATAACCCGTTCAAATTGTCCATTTGTTTGGTGATGGAAAGCAGTATTAAACTTAAGCTGAGTATCCAATGCTTTTTGTAAACTTTTCCAGAATCTCAAAGTAAATCGAGGATCACGATCAGAAATAATCGATAAAGGTACTCCGTGTAGTCTTACTATCTCATTCACATACAAGTTTGCAAGCCTATCCAAAGAATAGTCAGGACGAACAGGTAGAAAATGAGCAGACTTGGTAAACATATCTACAATTACCCATACTGCATCATGCTTCCTTTGAGTAAGAGGAAGTCCAGTGACAAAGTCCATGGTAATGTTATCCCATTTCCAATGAGGAATAGGAATAGGATTTAACAAACCAGATGGAACCTGTGCTCAGCTTTAACTTGCTGGCATGTCAAACATTTTGCTACATAATCCACAACATCCCGTTTCATACCTGACCACCAGTAATACTGCTTAAAATCCTGATACATCTTATTCCCACCTAGATGCATAGTAAATACTGTATTATAAGCCTCAAATAATAGCTTCTTCTTTAATTCATCATTTGCTAGCACACACAGTCGATCCTTATAATACAATGCACCATCACCTTGCACAGAAAAATTAGACTGCTTACCTTCCTGGATAGCCAAGATAAGTTGATGTAACTTATCATCAGCTCTTTGAGCGTCATAAATCTCCTGTCTCAAAGTAGGTCTTGCTTTCAATTGAGCCATCAAAGCTCCATTAGATCCTAGTTTCCATCCATTCTGCTTAAGTGACAATGCTGAGATGGTCTTTCGACTCAAGGCATCAGCTACAACATTATCCTTACCCGGATGGTAGTCCACAATACAATCATAGTCTTTAAATAATTCCAACCAAAGCTGTTGTCTAAGATTGAGTTCCATCTGGGTAAGCAGATACTTCAGACTCTTATGATCTATGAAAATTCTACACCTTTCACCATACAGAAAGTGTCGCCAAATTTTTATGGCAAACACTACTGCTGCAAGTTCCAAATTATGTGTAGGATAATTCTGTTCATGAGTTTGTAGTTGCCTAGAAGCATAAGCAACTACCTTTCCTTCCTGCATCTAAACACAACCTAAACCAATTCCAGATGCATCATTATATATAACATACTCCTTACCAGCAGTAGGTTGAACTAATACAGGAGCTTCAGTAAGCATATTTTTCAACTGATGAAAGCTACTCTGACATTTATCAGACCATTCATACTTCACTCCCTTTCGTAATAGTTTAGTTAAAAGAGATGCTATCACCGAGAATCCTTTAATAAATTGACGGTAATAACCAGCCAGACCCAAAAAACTTCTCACTTCTGTCACATTCCGTGGTGGCTTCTAATTAACAATTGCCTCTATCTTGCTAGGATCAACTCTAATTCCTTCGGAAGAGACAACATGTCCCAAAAATGATATCTCCTGAAGCCAGAAGTCACACTTACTCATCTTAGCATACAACTGTCTTTTCCTCAGGGTCGGTGACATAATTCGGAGATGCTCACTATGATCTTGTTCATTCCTAGAATAGACCAGAATATCATCAATAAACACCACAACAAACTGGTCCAAATAAGGCTTGAACACTCTATTCATTAGATCCATAAATGCCGCTGGAGCATTAGTTAACCCGAATGGCATTACTAAGAATTCACAATGTCCATAATGGGTCCTAAATGCAGTCTTTGGTACATCCATCCTTTACCCGAAGTTGATAATACCCCGATTTCAGATCTATCTTCAAAAACACTCTTGTATCTTTCAACTGATCAAATAGATCGTCAATCCTTGGCAACGGATACCTATTCTTCATTGTGACTCTATTCAACTGCCTGTAATCAATACACATCCTTAGTGTGTCATCTTTCTTCTTAACAAATAACACCGGTGCTCCCCACGGTGACACACTGGGTCTAATAAACCCCTTATCCAGAAACTCTTGTGACTACACCTTCAACTCCTTTAACTCAGTAGGAGCCATTCTATACAGTGATCTAGATATAGGAGCAGTGTCTGGCATAACTTCGATAGATAACTCCACTTCCCTTTTAGGAGGGAGTCCAGGCAGTTCCTCAGGAAAAACATCTGGGAACTCATTCACTATAGGAATATCAAGCAGTTTATCCTTACCACCCTCCTTCTGGGAATCAAGAACAAAAGCTAGATAAGCTTCACACCCCTTCCTGAGAAGCTTTTGAGCTTGCATAGTAGATACTAAATTAGTTAAATAACTAGTGCGAACACCATGTAATACAATCTCAGGCTGATCGGGCCTCCTAAATGTAGCTGTCTTAGCATGACAGTCAATTATTGCCCAATGTTTAGACAGCCAATCCATACCTAGAATCAAATCAAATTCATGGAATGGCAATTTAATCAGATCTGCTACATACTCACTTCCTTGAATCATAGCAGGACTATTCCTAACCACTGATTCACCAACACACTACTACCCAGAGGACTGGTTACATGCATGTCATATTCTAACTAATCTATAAGCATCTCCTTATCAAACATTTCTCCAGCACAAATATATGAATGTGAAGATCCAGGATCAATTAATCCATCCTCAAACTGATGACACCGAAACTCCTCAATAAGCACTGGTTTTGGGGCATACTTATTGAGACGACTAAATTCCTGATCGTACTCAGCAACTGATAAGTTTCTCTACTTCAAGTTTAGAAATTGCTTCTATTTACCCTTTTTGTAAGCCTCTGTCACATACTTAACTGTAAATTCTTGGGCGTAGAAACCCCAAGTCAGAGGTACTGGCAGCTAAGGACTTCCCATAACAAACTTCCACCATTCATAAGCTTCTCCTTGCAGAAGGGAGACAGTACAGTGCACCATCTGCTCATCTAGACAACGGATCTCATCCAATACCCTCTTCACCTTCTCAATCCAGAACTCAACCCTTTTAGATTCCTCCAGAGATGTCCCAGTAAATTCCTTGGCTCCATACTTCCTCGGCTAATCAATCAGAGCCTTAGGTGTTGTCATCCGATGCAACAACATCATTATATCCTGGGACAGCTTAATCAAAGCCTCTCCCTGAGCTAAAGGAGGAGGTGGCACCTCAGCTAAACCTCGATAGACCCCCGAGGGTCCAAGTATTTCTGGACGAGTTTGTTCCGGCTGATTGCTCTCAGTAACTTCGTCAATAGAGTCGCGAGATCCTTCCATCATAAATTCTATAGACAAAATATGGGACACCGCATTAGGCCAAAACACAACTTGTACGCTTAACAGAAGCAATAGTTAAGCGCTGGTTAAACCGGAATTGCCTAAACCAGGCTGTGATATCAAAAATTATAACGCTCACATACCCCCTAAAAGGATATATGAATGCTACACAAAACAGTACAACAAATAAAAGCATACGAAAACTTCCAATAAACAATTAAAGTAAACATACATTAAATTACATAGTACTTAGCACACACTCGCTAAAAAATCCAAACCAAACTGAAGTATCATTGTACAAACTTGCAAACAAATTCGCATATACATATCAGATACAAGCCCAAAAGTCAAACAAAAAAATGTACATTATTTTCAAAACAACACTCAAACTCTATTGGCCATTGCGATTGTCTTATCCCATTCTTTATAAAAGTCGTTCATAACCTAGACACAGGGCAAGTCCACCGTGCTAAGCATATAGCTTAGTGAGTAATAAGTAAACTATGCATAATTTGACAATTAATCATACTGAATCAAGTTATAGCACTAGTAGATATTTAAATTTCAGAACAGTTGCATAGTTAACAGAACTGAGTATTAAAGAAGGAACAATCTCTTCAGTTCAAAACATCTTCAAAATCCAACATATATCAGAATACACAATCAAATGACTGCTAATCCGTCAACAGAAGTAGATAACGAAACTTATACAGAAGATACCATAATTGGTATCATATCACAGAAGAGACTTACGTCTCAAAAACAGAAGACACTAAAGTGTCAATAACAGAAAACACCGAAGTGTCAGACACCACCGAAGTGTCAGACACCGAAGTGTCACAGAAGCAGTTGCAGACCCTTCTAGGCATGCCTATTTACCTATAACTAGGACTCAACAGTTTTAAAGCAAAACAAAGTGATTTTAGACATTTTATGTGCAAAGCAAATAGTCAATTATATTCACATATAAGTAGCACTTCCAATGATATAATCATGCATCAAATGCCTCGGACAATCATTGTCCGAAATTTAGAACACAACCACTATAAATCAATTTTAACAAGTAGAATAGAGTAAGGTATGGCCATCTAAGATTACTTACCAAAAACGGCCTTACTGTTTATTGCCTCGAAGTCCCAGCAATATCTAGAATCGGTCGCTCTAAAGGTTCCTCTATAACATTTAACACATATACAAATCACTATTGCACAATTGAAAACATATTCCTTATGCACATGTACTTAAATAACTAAAATATGCATAATGCATTATTCAATGACAATTTTGGGTATCTTATTGAAATTCTCATCATCAAATTAATCAAATATCAAAGCCCTCATTAATATCATTTGGTACTTATAATTTGGACCAAAATAAAATAATGTAAAATTCAATTTCATAACCTAAGTGACCACTTCAAATTTTCTACCCATATGATTTTGGGTCAACTTTGCATAATTAATTTGATAAGGTAAATGACAAAATTAGGCAAAACTTCCTTCTGGAAAGTTGTTCTCCAATGTCTTAAATTTCTATTGACTCTAAGATCATCCAATTTGATTCAGTATTCAATGAGTTATGCACCAAATACTACAGACTGCACTCATTTTAACTTTTAGCTAGTACATGATCATGCTCTTTAATTGCATAACTCATATGTTTCAGCTCAGATATCCAAAAATTAGAAACTTTATAACAATTTAAAGCTAAGAGAATAAGCTACAACTTTGGTGAATACAACTCAACCTAATTAGGCCTACATCAATACAGTTTATTCAATAACTACAGGACATAATTTTTGTCCCTGGTAATGCTACAGCCTAAGCTAAAACTTAGTTCCATGCCAATTTTGAAAATCATAGAGAAAGAATTAAAATTCAACCTCTTCACAAAAGTTGTAGAAATATGTCTCTAGTTTAATATGAATTAAAAATTAACTCGTTCAGAAATCTACAACTCAAGTTATAATTTGAAAACCGAAGTATGATCATGAAAATTTCTAGTTCATAACATTCCAACAGACTTCTACACTTTCATCCTATCATTCACTTTCAAATCAATTTAGATAATTCTAACTTTTTATGAAGAGAAAGAAAAATGTCTTAGGAAATTATTGGTCAAAGTTTCAAGTCATTTGAAGTTCGGATGAAAAAGTTATAGGCAAAAGACTGAGAGTTGTTCAATAAAACACTCTAGCTTTTAACCCACACATATAAACTATCACATTTTCTCTCTCTAGCACACAAACTTCATCGCCTCCACCGAAAGCTCCATAATTTTTTCCACTTTTACACTTCATATTTAAGACATCCATTACATAAAACCAACTTTCCTACTCTCCTTTCAGCTTAATAACTCACAACAAACTAAAAATCCAAAATTCAACATAATCATTTAAACATCATATATCTCTATTCATGTATATTCCAGTATACTGCTAATACTAAACTTTTCATTTGAAACTGACCAGTACTTATTGGAATATAAAATACTGGTAGAGTATTGGACATATTCAGAAGTCTGAAAAAATTAGAGGACCAATTTGCAAAAAAAGAAATATCAGATAGCCCTATATTGTAACTGACGCATGCACTCTCGGAGTCTTCTCCTCTCCTCTCCTCCAGCATTTTTCGTTGTTGCCTGCCTGTGCTTTTGCGACGCTGTCTCTGTGCATCACTCTCTAGCTTTCCTCGTCTGTTAACAGGTCTTGGTAGTTGGTTCCCAGATGAGCTCCAGTTGTAACCTCATTTGGATGTCCAACGTTTTCTAGGAAAGACCCCAGTATGACCGCCCATAACTACTGTGCTAATTTGAGTTGTTGTATCGTGTAATAGGGTTGCACTTGTAGATGAAAAGGGAGGGCACGGTGTGGAGAAAAATAAAAATAAAAGTTGACTGTTCTTTGACAAGGGATGGATGAACTTCGGCAGAAGTAAAGTCAAATGGAATTGTTAAATAAAAACTTGTGCTCCATAATCCATTAGCTTAATAAAAAAATTAATAAAGATATTTAAATATCAGTTAGTAATTTTTAAATTTTAATTATTAAATTAAAATTTTAAAAAATGTTCAATAAATGAATTCTTTTAAAGATAAATATTTTTGAATTTATCATCTCTTTTTTATTATTAATAAAATAATATTTAGAATCATAATCCATTAGCTTAATAAAAAATAATTAATAAAGACAATAGATTCATAATCCATTAGCTTAATAAAAATAGTTAATAAAGATAATATTTAAATATCAGTTATTAATTAAAAATTATTAAATTATTAAATAAATGGATTTTTTAAAAATAAATATTTTTGAAATTTTAATCTCTTTTTTATTATTAATAAAATAATATGTAGATTTATAATCCATTAGCTTAATAAAAATAATTAATAAAGACAATATTTAAATATATGTTATTAATTTTAAAATTTTAAAAAATTATTAAATAAATTTATTTTTTAAACATAAATATTTTTGAATTTATAATCTTTTTTATTATTAATAAAATAATATTTAGATTGATATAGTAAATAATAGTTATATTTTTTAACAAAAAGTACTTAAAAATGTTTAAATGAAAATTAAGAGGCCTTAAATTTGTATATTTCTTTTTTAAATTGTTAATATAAATATAAATATAACTATATTTTATTATTGATAATAATTACATATTAAAATAAAATATATTTTATTATTGACAAATAAATATTAATATTGAAACTGTATTTTTATTATTAATTATTCTTTATATTTGACATTTTGATGTAATTATTATTTGTTATATAATCATATAATAATATTTAAAATAATTTATCTTATCCTTAATTTTATAATCGTATAATAACTAAATGATATTTTTCATATTAATTGTAGTTATTATTTATATATGAAATATGTGAAGATAATATTAATATAAATAAGTAGATTGTCATTATTTTAATTTTCTAATGTAATAATTTTTTTAGACAAAATTAATATAAAATTATAAATCATATTATAATATACTGAGAAACTATTTTATAATTTAAAAAATTTAAAGAATATTTTATAATATTAAAAATTACCTTAAATACTAGTAAGACCAATATCAATGTAGTAGCGTATTAAAACAAAATTCTGTACCACTACTGTTAAGATATTCATAACGTTGGCGGTTGGCCGGATAACAATTTCAGTTCATCTGGTCACCGGAGGACATCAATACACATTGAGCTCTTACATGAATTTGGCATTTTCTTTTTTCTAGGAACTTACAAATCTATCAGCAGTTAAATTTCCTAGTTACACAGTAAATAAGATAAATGAGATCGACTACTGATCGGGAAAGAGGATGGATTATAAACTCAAATACCGTAAGTGTCTGATTTTTATTAGTACAAGAGACAAGAAATTCCTGTATTATTTCATTTTTTGTTGTATTCTCAATGTCAAGCTTAAGAAACAAATGGTATATCCATTTTCTAAAATATCATTTAATCATATATACCAGTACATATAAATCATTGTTTATATTCTAAAAAATATCAATCTACTAAATTAAAAAATTAAATTAATATTCCCTCTGTTTCAATATAAAAGTCGTTTTACAAAAATACACATTTTTTAAGAAAATTAATAAAATGTCATATATACCCTTATTTACTCCCATAAAGTTACTCCTGCAAAATTAATAACACCGTAATCAACGTCTTAAATGATTGATAATAAAATAAAATAATTAATGTTTTTAGAGTTTCCATGTTTCAACTTTAAAGTTCCAATAGTTAAGCACTGCAACTCTTCATACGGGCGTCCCTTCGTCTCCACCATTATGATTTTAAATCAGATTTGTCAAGAGAGCACAGTGTCAGCTAGTGTTCTCTTTCTCTTTCTTACAGCATACACAGTGCCAGCTAGTGCTCTTCGGTAGAAGCACTAGCAGAAACAGTAATCCTCCAAAAACGTGTTTGTCTGTAGCAAATGGGAAGTGGAACAAATTGCTGCTATTGTAGAATATAAATATATATTTATATTATGTCCGAAATTTAAAAAAAAAACTATTACAGTAATTTGACCTGAAAATTTTAAAATTGATTAATTCAAATTTGGAGCCAAACACAATAACATATGAAAATTTTAGACCTAAAAATTTACATAATGTTTAAAAATTTTGTAAAGGAACAAAAACCAAACACTCCGGTGCCTATATATATATAGAAGAAACTTTAAAAACAACAACATATACATTCATGGCTTTCAATTTAGAAAAACAAATTATTGATTTGAATGTTGAAGTAATGTGCGACGAGAGAGAAATTTCAATTGATTTGAATATTGCTCCGGCAAGTTCTGAAAATCAAAATGAAACAATGTCAAGGTTATCAAACCCGTTAACCACACCCACTATGATGTTCGATTTAAATTTGGAACCCGATCAAGAGTTCGAGCCACCGTTAACAGATGTAGATTCCGATGGTGTGTGTATGGAAGATAGATCAATCCTATATCACAATTCAGGTTATTTTTAAGCATAGATAATCTTCAGTTTTATTTTATTTTAATTTTTATTTTTATAATAAATAGTTTTATCCAGTATTATGAATTTGTTTAGATTTTTCTTCTCATTCATGTTTTACTGCACTACAGTTATTGTATTTTTTAAATGTATTTTTTGTATTGCATGTTGTTTCTTTTAAATTTTTCAACACTGCACTACTATTTTAACAACATTTTTTTTGGTATTTTACAATTCCTTTTGAATATTTTTAATATTTATTTATATCTCCATCATTGAATCATCACCAAACGTGGAGTACATTTGAGCACAGTATGCTTATACGTGGAGTTGAATATTTATTTATATGTATGCTTAAACGTGGAGTTCAATATTTATTTATATGTATGCCTGTATAATTGGTACGAAATGCTCTGGAGTTCAATAATTTATTTATATGTATGCTTATATAATTGGTACCAAATGCTCAAACGTGGAGTTCAATATTTATTTATATGTATGCTTATATAATTGGTACGAAATGCTTATATGTCAAATTTGATTTTATGATTTATTGTGGCATTATTTTTCATTATGGTGATAGAAAGTTTATAAAGTGAACTAGGCAGTTTTATGCAATTTGTGTTGGTTGTATTTTTATTTCAGTATTGGTAATTTAGAAATGGAATGTAATTTTTTTCCTTAAAAACAGATACATTGCTGGAAGAGGGAATAGTAAGGAAAACAAAGAAAAATTTAACAAATGAGCAGAGATGGACAATATACAGCACTTTATTGAAAAAGAGTGTTAATGGAAAGTTGAAAAGAGATACAATCAAAGAGGTTGCAGAGTTGTTTTCAATTCATATAAGAACAGTCCAAAGGATTTGGAAACGGGCAAAAGATACTCCAAATGGTGAAGCGGTTGATGTTTCCCATAAAAAACCAAAAAATTGTGGGCGGAAGAGAGTTCAAGTTGACTTAAATAACATTCTTCAAATTCCTTTACATCAACGAAAGACTATAAGGTCACTTACTGAATCTTTGAAGGCCAGGGGTACAAGTGTTAGCTACTCGTCATTACATAGACGTATAAAGCAAGGTCTTATTCGACGTCATTCAAACGCCATTAAGCCACACTTAAGAGAAGAAAATAAAAAAGCGCGTTTGCGATTTTGTTTATCTATGTTGGATAAAAACAGCTTGCCTTATGAGCCAAAATTCGTTGATATGTATAATGTTGTGCAT
>JANZLX010152239.1:0-16422 GCA_025531955.1 Erythroxylum orinocense
TTAGCCTTCAAGAGAGATTTTGAAGTTGTTCAAGAAGAGAAAAAGTAAGAGGAAGAAAAGAGCTTCCATTTGAGCTAGATCTCTTCGTTTGGTGAAGAATCAAGGTATGAGCTTTTTGAATATTGGGATTTGTTTTGGAAGGATTCTAGTTTATGGAGTTTAGAAAAAAAAATGCTTGGGTTTAAATATGCTATAATCTATTTCAACGATTTTACATTGTGGGATCTTAAAGTGGATTCGTATTGAATGAGATTTTGTTTGTTTTAGGAAACCAAGAGAATCCTACCCAAGAACAAAGGAAAAGACAATTTTAACATGGATTTTTGCAAACAAACTTGGTGAGTGATGTACATATATAGTTATTATGTAAATGGGCGATGTGCCTAAGTGTGTGTATATATTGAATTGCTAAAGTATGAATGGGAATTGGATATTATGAGATCATATGAGGATAGAAAAGAGATGACAAGAAATTGATTTATGATATAGAGTAACTAAGTGTTCTTGAGGTGTAAGCTTATGAATAAGCTACACACATGCAAAGGGTAAAGATTGAAAGGAGAAGTTAGAATGATCATGTACCAATGAAGTGTATGAAACACATATGAATTATGAACAAGGAATGAGCATAAAATGTATATTAGAACATATACCAGTATTGTCATTGAGCATGAATTGTACATTGTCCATTGACACATTTGGGCATAAATAAAGGTTTATATGTGTGCAATTATTAATAAGTGTGCAATGTGTGTCTTGCATAAATGGATTATGCAGGTTAAGTGTCCGTATTCAGGCGCTTCCCAATTTCGGAAGCAAATGCTAAAATGGAGCGTACTATAAGTAGACCTAGATGGTCTTACTTTATTATTTGTTTGTTTATGTTATGAATTTAGTGATTATGAATGTGACTTTATTGTTGAATTCTAGACAATGAAGGTCTGATAGTTGTGATATATGAATGAGATATTGAAGTGAAAATTGTATGTGAATGTGTTTGTTAAATGTGTTAGACATGTGCAATTGTATCTGTATATAAGTGAAAGTGTGAATTCTCCACTGCAATGTGGAATGCCAGACTAAGGTCCGATGAGACAAGAAAGTGTTTAAATGGGATATACAATTGTGGGTGATGCACTCCATTGCATGAATGAATGAAATATAAAGGCAATTGTGACGAGAGTAGCCAACGATCAGAGCTTCAAGCTCAATGTGTGAAAAAGAGCCTCGAGCTCAAAAGTGATTCAGAGCCTCAGGCTCAACGTTTAATGAGCCCTGTATCTCCCAAGTGGATAAGGCACAGTTATCAGTGAGCCCTTTATGGGACAGTTCAGGCGCTCGGTCACAATAAAGTAACAAATAGAAAGTGAGTATTATGTGCATTGCATATGCATAATATGATTGATTAAGTGTATTGAATGTGAAATAATGTGAAATGTGAAATAAAGTGAGATGTGTGTGAATTATGTGTTATGTGTTGAGTGAGCCATCGATGATAGTCACTCACTGAGTTCACAAAACTCACCCAAAATTTGCAACTATTTTTTAGGATCAGAAGAATACCCCGTTAGGCCAACGGGAGTATACCTACAGCTTACAAGTGAAGAATAGAGGTCGGGATCAGTTCGCGTCTGCCTTTGTATTTTTCGCTATGTTTTATTGAATTGTATATTCCGCATCTTTTGCATAAAATTGTATTTTAAAATGACACAAGTGTTTTATAATTGTGGAAGGGCGCAAATGGCTATTGTAAATTGTGTTAAGTGAAAATGTTTATGAATGAATGAGGGCCTAATTTGAGTATCGATTTCTGCTTATTATGTTTTGTGTTTTAAAAAGAAAACGTTACTAATTTTCGAGTGATTGAGTGCTCTAGCATGCCACCCTTACAGAGCACGAACTCAGATATCACCGTCGATGTCAGGTTCGGGTCGCGCGGGAGTGGGATGCTAAAGTGTTGATCGCCCATAATCGTAAAGCAAAGAGAAGCAGTTGTATCAACCCGAGGTGTACCCAATTGAAATCTGTGCGGAACCTTTACAAAGTGATGAGGAGCTTAAGAATTTTGAGGTCAACCCTCAACGAATTGTTTGCGTAGAAGAAGTGGAGAAGGAGCTCGAAACCGAAAAGGACACATCTTTTAACTCGGAGGTAAGTATTGAATCCATGATTATTCTTGAAACTAACTCTTTACTTTTATATAACTGATCGGGGGAGTTAAAAAATGAAGCAAAAGGTGAAGAGACATTCGAAATATTTTCGGAATGTATGGACTTAGTCGAAATTGAGAAGTTGAGGATAGGGAAGACGTTGAAGGAGGATGATGATCAACTAAAGCCATATTCGAAACTAGCTCGCATGGAGGAGCCACATGTGATACCTGAAGATCACAATTTTATCACGTGAGGAGAAGAAGGAGTTGAGCCAGCGACCCTAAACAAAGCGCTTCTTGGGAGGCAACCCAAGGGAAGTAAATTTCTTTTCCTCTACATTTCCACATTATTTTTTATATGCATGTGTGTTTTTGAATTTGTCTATTTTACTTATTTTTAAATTTTCAATCAAAATGAGAGAAAGAATAAAACAAATGGAACAAATTTTTTTCTCATTTTTTATTGCTTCTAGGATTATATAGTTATGATTAGAGTGTGGATTGACCAAATAATTTCATAGAAACTTTAGCATGTACTTTTGCTCTTATGATTGGTCAATATGAATTATCTTTAGAAGAGTAGTGACTAATGGTAGACAAAGCCGGTGAGATTTTGAGCCTTATTTAACTGACACATCCATATCAGTCTCATTACCTTTTGATAATGTGTGACCTTCATGATATGTATGCCCTGATTTTGCATTGATTTTCTATTCGAGACCATATTTTTATCGCATGCATTAACATGGATATGATTAAGCATTCTTTGTTTTTCATAAATTACATTGGCCAAATAACCTATCCTATCGACATGATTTTTCCCTTGATAAACCCAACTTTAGCCTTTCTTTTTGTATAAACCACATTTTATTCTTTTAAACTTAACCAAATGTCCTACCCAAGATGTAAAGCTAGTGGAACATTTGTGATTATTAAGTTTATGGATATACAAAATTCTAAGTGTGGGGATGTACATATGTGAGGGTTGGTTATAATATTGGGATGTTATTTTACGTCTTATCATTAAAATTCCCATGTTGATGTAGTTTATTTTAATTTTTATTTACGAAAAAGAAAGAAAAAGAAAAAAAGAAAAAAATTGTTTAAAATAAATGTATCAAGGAAGAATTGCATATGTGTTGAAAAATTGTTTATGGTTTATGCATCTTCCTAGAGTTGTAATGGATGCATTATTTGAGTATATTGAATTTGTGGTAGATGTTGGCTTGGAAGGTTCACTCTTGTGATTTCATTGGCATAAATTGTATGAGTGATTCCTTCGGATTGGTATGTGCTTTATGTGGTTGGTGTATGAGAGCTGAATGGGGTTGTGAAATATAAATGTTGTCATAGCTGACGGTACCTAATTTTTTATGAGTGTTGCTTTGTTTCACTAGCTTTGATGACTTTCATGCTAATTGACCCAAATATAACTCACCTCACCTTTGCCCACATTACAACCTTAAAACGTCCTTTGATTCGTGATTTTGCATGTGAGCATTAGTGGTGGAGAAATGAAATGGTTTGCAAAATTATGGATTGTAATGATCATAAATAGTGTTGAGTGTACCCATGGATATATTTTAGTTAAACACATTTTCCGAGTCTATCATTAGATTTCCCAGTTTTTGAAGATGATAAATATTGATTGATCATGAGTAAAAGCTTAGAATATTGACATCTTGCTATGATTTTTGAAAGTTATTCATCTTTATTTATGATTATATATTCTTAGAAAACATGAGAATTAAGTAAATGTTTCGGGTCTTTGAGCTTAATTTTAATGTTTTGCCCTAAGACGATCAAAAGCTAAGTGTGGGAAAAATTGATATGTGTTTAATTGTTGATATATTTAATCATTTATACTTAGTGATTAATGATACAAAAATACTTAAGATACTTACTTTAATTCATATATGATTTTAGGTACAATTTGGAAGCAAATAAATTAAAGTGAGTAAAAAGTACTACATATAGGTCGTGTGGAGCAAGAAAAAGAAGACAAAAAATAAGAAGAAGACAAGAAAAATCAAACTACAAAGAAGGAAAAATGGAAATCAGTGAAACAGTAGCTCCAAAAGAATCAAACGCCAATAGCCCAGTGTTTAGTAGACTTTGTTTTACGTAAGTTTTATGCGTTTTCATGAAACCAAATGCATGAAATGCAGATGCAAATGATGTTTCACGTTGTTTTATGCACCAGCAGCAGAAAATGCAAAACGACAGCGTCACAAGTAGTAGAATGAAATGCGTTAAACGCATGGAAGGTAGGCGTGAAATGCAGGGTTGTGCATCTGAAAAGGGCGTGACCCAGTGTGAAGAAGGTTTTAAGAATACACAGTAGCGGCAACGAAAAACAACGAAGAGTAGGCGTGGGCGTGAGGCGCTGGTGTGCTGCGGCTAGTGGCTTCACTAGGCTATGGCTTGGCTGGGAGTGCAGCTTGGGGTTTACGTTTGACGAGGAGCAGGGAGCAGAGAGGCCAGCATGAAGGATTTAAGTGAATAATAACTGAGACACAAAACTAATTCGTCCCATCAACTATAGTGAAACGCTACAGTGCAGGGGTGTGACCATGCTACAGTGGAGGCGCAGCAATGCAAGCACATTGACATGAGAATAGAGGGCTGCGTAAAAAGATTGAATAAAGGGATTTGTAGTTAGGAATTGGAATTGGGCTTAAGTAATTTTTTGGGAAAGACTCATGAAGGGTTAAGCATTCTGACGCTGGTTTGGAGGTGACATCAACGCCGATGACCTGGGTTAGGTATTGTTTTTAATTATTTTGTTGTTTCTTTCTCTCATTAGAAATTGATTGTATTATCCGATGTTAATTAATTTAGGTTGTGTGTATGGATAATCGAATTTTCGTTATTATTCGGTTATGTGTGTATGAACCCATTGCATATTGTGATTTAATAATTTTAATGCGTTCATTGAATTGCTAATTGCAAACCTATTACTAGAATTTTGATATAATCCATAATTGCTATGTTGAAAATTATGTGTAGCGATTAATGATTCGTAATAATTAGGGATAACATGACCTAGGTTAAATGGCACATCGTATGTGGTTGTTGCCTTGATTAATTGGTTTTTCTAATTTATAATGCTACTACTTAATTAAATCTAGAGATCGTATCCTAAGTTGTTCGGTGATTAGGTTTAATTAACGATCGTATCTTAATTAAACAAAACCTAAAGGAAAACTTGAGTTAATTATTAACTCACGATTAATAGTTGCTAGGAGAGGTTAAAGAATAACAAGTTAATAAAATATGCTTAATTAGGGAATAGGTCGAGATTGAACTAAAGAGCCGGGTCCCTACCGAATTCCCTACTTTTATCATTTTTGCATGTTTTCTTTAATTTGTTTTTATTAGTTAGTTTTATTTTATTTTTCTTCTTTAAAAATCCAAACCCCCCTCCCCCCTTTTTCCCAAACATCGATTAATTTCATTCCATAAGCTTTATACACACTCTCTGTGGGATCGACCTAGACTCGCCACTACTATGATAGTAGTCTAGTTATTTTATTTTAACTAGCGTAACGATGCGCAATCATGCATCATGTGTATAGGTTCAATTCTATTGTTAAAACATAAGCATAATAGTCAAAAATGTTGGAACTTTGTATAAAATCAGGATTCATGTATGCATGGTGATAGATTTAACAAAACTTTAAAAAAAATATTTATACAATGATTATTTTTCTTATTTATAACAGACTAAGTGATGGTGAACCATCTTAGTGATACATATGGGTCCCATTAGGTCATATAGATGCCATATGGCACAGTAAGATTCGCATGTAGGTATGGCAATAGGGCTGACCCTTGAAAAATTTTAAAATAATTTTTTAAAGTTAAAAAATATAACAAATTATTTTTTTTTAATTAGGTATGAGCCTAAGCTACCCAGGTCTAGGCCTGCCTAAGACTCAACTCTTTTAAGTAAAACAATATCATTTTGTTTAGAATAATTAGGCCTCAGGTCAGTATAGGCCTGGCTCATGGGTCAGCCCATTAAAAACAACTAAATTTAGGCTCATAGACCAGAAATTGCCATCCCTACTTATAAGTCCAGTAAAAAGTATTAAACTCATGTTAAGTCAATGCTGACATGGTACACAATAGATGAAGACGTAAATTTGTCTAAATTCCCTTCCAATAAGGATATTTTTAATGTTTTATAATTATTAACATTAATTTTGAAAGCCCCAAAGCATTAAGGTTTAAATTGTATTTTGGTAACAATATTAAGTCAAATTTCCACTTTTTCCTTGTATAATTTAATGGTTTATAAAAGTTAGAAATCGTTAGTCATTTGTTCCATGGTTTTCAGTTGGGTTTTTTTAGTGGCCTAAAAATTTAATATCTCATATTTTGGTTTGGCCTTAAGTTTTATTTAAGATATTCTTGTTTAGCCATCTTTCTTATATTGGTACTCCCTAGGAGGGAGCAATTCCAGCAATATCAATAACATTAGAAGTAGTTATTATAGTTGGGCCTATTTTTATTTTTTGCCTATATAAGCATCCAATGGAAAAGAATCAAAGAAATGTCAATTACTAGGATTAAGGCCCAAATTCATGTGATTAAACTTCTTCATCCAATGGAAAAGAATTAAGCAAATGTCAATTAATAGGATTAAGGTCCAAATTCATTTGATTAAACTTCTTCATGTCTATAAGTATTTTGTTATGTTATTCTATCAAGTATCAATTTAATCACTTTTTTCTTAGAATGCATAGTTACGAAAAATTCACTTGAACTTTAATTTGAATAAGTCTAATCATAAGTGGTGAGTTCTAAAAAAAATTCGACCTTAAGCCCTAAAATTAATGACAAAAAAATTCTCATATTGTTTGTCTATATGAATGCATGAACAAAAACAGGTAGGAGTAAAAGAGAAACAATTTAATGTATGTCTTTAGAAAAAAAATGATACTCTTTTCAAAAGTCCAAACCCTTTTCCTAAAAGTCCAATTTTTATTTTTAATAGTCCAAGTTTACATTTTGCAAATCCAATCTTTAGTTCTAAAAATTCTTTTTGTTTAATAAATTAGTTAGGTGCTTGTCATTAGGTTTGTTAGGAATAAATTTCTTTTTATTTTATTTAGATTCAAAATTTTCAGTTTGGCCTATAAGCCCATTATGATTATTACTTTTTTGTTTAAGTTTGAATTCTTAAGCTATTAAGTTAATTTTAATTTTCATCACAACTTCTAGAATTTATGACCTTTTTTAAAAAATAAGCTTTAACTCATTCCCCTTTTCTTTAAATAATTTAATATCCAAAAACCTTTAAACTAACTGGCTAACTAAATCTTTTATTTATAGTTTTAAAATTTGCATTGATTAATTCCTTTCTAAAATTTAGTCATTTACTAAAGAAATATTTATCATTTTTAAAATAAAATAAAATTATTTCCTTTATTCTTATTTAAAACTTTGTTTTATTTATTTCATAATTATTTATTTTTCGAATTTTACTTTCATATGTATCAAATTTTACCCCTTTAAAATCAAATTATAGAATTTGATTAAATTCAAAGTCTTAGTATTCGTTTAAGTAATTTTATGCATTTTATTTTTAAAATTTAATTAAAATCTCTTATGCATTTATCCATATGTTTTAAATTTTATTTTAATTCCAAGACACCATTCTAGATACTTTATTTTATTCGACTAAATGCCCAATTTGGGGCCAAATGTTTTTTGATTTGATCAATTTAAGGCCAAACATTTTAATATGCTCAATTAATGTTTAAATGTTATCGAATTTGCTCAATGTTAGGCTATTTTGAACAGAAATTTGGTAGTATTATGCACACGTTGTTAAGTCTGAATGAGATACCTTATATGGCATTCTCTCTGCAACATGTACTGATGACGTGGTAAAAAATCCACAGATTAATTTTATTCTTTTTATGGAAAGAGAAAATATATAACAAAAACTTTCAAAGAAACCCTTTATTCACTTTTCATTCCTTCATATTTGGTGTTTGGTATTTTTCTGTAGAGAAAGAAGGATCGTAGATATCTTAGCAATATATGAAACTTCACCAGTTTGACTTCTCTTTCTCACTTAAGGGGTTAAAGAGTGCCTGATTTGATGCTTGGAAATACATTATCGCTCGGGGCAAACATGGCTCACTAATATATCCTCCGAAGAATCATCGAACCACTAATATAATATGTAAAGGAAGAAGCCTCTGTATATTTATGTCGTTGTTTATGGCCTTTGAGGTGATGAAGCTATCTGAAAGGTCCAAAAGAATGCTATCTGCTTATTACTTACTCCCGCCATTATGTGCATTTACCAAAATGCGTGTTTTTATTATATTAGGGATCTTAAACTCCTCAATCTTTATATGTACTTTTTGTTTTCATTAGTTTATAGAGAAACTAAACTAGCCTTTGAAGCAAACAAGATGAACAAAAAATGGAGCAAGAATAATAGAAGTAACAAGATGGAGTATGGAAACCATGTCACCATATTTGTGGGTTCCAAGCTCTGATGTGTTATATTGCTTAACAAGGTTTGAGAAAACATAAGAAGCAAAGAGTGATCCTTATGCTTGATGTGTGTGTGAAAGAAAGGTTAGAAAGGGTTTTAGTTTGGTGGGAAGGGAACGAAGTTAGGTGGAATGTACAATATTAGTTACAAAATCATAGTTGTTACAACCTTATGTTTCTTCAAATGGCAGAGGGAATCAATGAAGAGAGAGAGAGACAGAGAGAGAGGAAAATAAAAAACAAACATCTAACAATATTGTAGCGACTAGTTTGCATGGAAAACCAAAAAAAACAAAAGATATCAAGTAGGTGTATGGTCAAATATAGAAGAGAATGATTTCTTTTGCTTTCACTTATAAGTTCAATTTTTGAGTAAAAACTTGTGAGATATTGCCACAATCTTAAGGAAAAAGACACCATCCTTAGTGCCATAATGCTTTCATCTAACCTATATTTCCTCATTACTCTATTGCTGCTTTTGGATTTCAACTAAAATTTACAAAGTTCGTTTTTACAATATTTGAAACTTCAATTCAACTCTATTAATTCCTTGGTGTCCCTAGTTTCTTCTTATGCATATGTCAATTTTGATGGGTTACATTAGGAAAAGTTTGCAGCTTTGAAAGAAAAGATTAGGTGAGAAGTCTAGGTTTTTTAAACATCAAGTCTCTCTTTAACCCCAAATCAATTGTCTAATGACGGTATGAAAATCTCCAACCTTTGGTATTTTTCTAGTATAGAAAATTATAATGATAAAAGAAGATTTTGGTTTGGAATGTTTTTGTGTGAATACTATTTAGATGCTATCTAGCCTTTGTGCTGAGGACAACAATGACTTTAATGCGTTCACTGCAGCAGACTACCACCGACTTATGGCAACAGAGAAGGAAGGCAAGTGACAAATTTGCATATTAAGAATAGATATAATGATTCTATGGATGTATATTATCTGATTGTGAAAATAGATGGTCCCTCTTTCTCTTGTGCTTATGATTTGCTAGTGCATATGCATAATGGTCATTGTTGAGAAATAAATATTCATAATGTCGTCAAGCTATAAGCCAAAGTCACTGACTCTGTGTATCAAATCATGGCCTTTTATTCTTCACAATCTAGCAATGGTTCTTCCATTGACAGATCCACAAACACTAATGGTATTGTTAGCAGCAACATGATTGTCATACATTTGTTTATTTTCTAATTTTTTGGGTGCAAATTTAACTTGATTTTTTGTTTTTTTTTTTACTTTACATACAAGTTGCAAAAGAGAAAAGTGATGCCAATTAGCAGAGACAAAAGGATGGAACAAGGGCTAGCCCCGGCTATTGTAGTGCCCCATTACCATGTGGTATGTACCGGAACACCCTGAGGACATTCCGGTACCTAACCTATGATAATGGCACACTAGAGCATTTATAGCATTCACTTAAACATGGCATCATCATTCTTTATTCTCTTATAAGACACCATCAATAAAGACAATATTAAAAACCAAATTCCTCATTTCATTACTTAAACAATATGTACATTGCAGCTTTACAGTATCATCCGACTATGTACAACGAAAAAACTAAATACAAAAATATGCTACATGTGAGGAATTATAGAAAAATTCTATCTAATCCACCAATCTCAACTGACCGACCTTTAAGCCATTTCTTCTTTCCAAAAATACAAGAATATTGCTTTTTATAGAATCTCTCAGTAGTTAAAGTCCTCTCTTGATCCTAAAAAATCAACGTTGCAATTTTGATGAGTTTTTCGAACTTAATGAGGTAACCATCATCGATGGTTAGCTCAATTCATGCAACACATTAACATACGTAACATATAATTCACATCTTTCCATTTTGGAATAAAGCATTACATATCGCTTTCAGAACGATCATATCGGACATTTCATTTATACAAAATAAACATATCAATTATAGATGCAAGGCACATGAGACTCACTTTCATTCATTATTATTATGATCGAGTGCCTTTTTACGAGCCCATATCCCTCGTGGATACTAAGTTGTATCAGATAATGTCTCATATCCCCTAGTAGATACCAGGTACATTTACGACCGAACTTGAGGCTTTGATCACAGTCTAAGTGTTAAGCTCTTTATTCTGGCGACTCCGATCACAACTACCTTTATCTTTCATGCATTTATGTAATGGAATGCTTCACATTCTCATATTTTCAATCAATCATATGATTTCACATTCACGTTTAGAGTACATTTATCTTTGGGCCTTAGTCTAGCATTCAACAATCAGTTAAGAAATACTTATTTCTTCACATTCACATACAAGTAGCACTTCAATATAACATTCAAGCATCACAAGCCTTGGACCTTCATTATCTGGAATCAACACAATCAAATAACATTCATAAGTTAATTCAAACTATAATCTAACACAAACAATTAATTGAGTGAGACCGTCTAGGTTACTCACAGTTTGCTCCCGAAGCTATTGCCTCGAAGTTCTGACAATGTCCGGATGATGACACTCTATATGTTCCTCTATATCATGCAAAAAATACATATTTATACACATCATAACCTTGCACAATTATAAGTATTCATTTAAGAACATATGTCTATATGGAATATGTACATTGCATGTTCAATGACAATTCCGAGTATATATCCTTAATATATGTCTCATAACTAGTTATCATGATCTTTAACTCATCCTTTAACATCTAAATCACTTTCCTTACTTTAATAGCTTAATATAACATCAACTAGGCTCATTTAAGATCACAATCAAGCCTAACTATCTTTGGGAAAAACATTGATAAGTCAATCATCTATAAACAAACATATCTTGGGTCAAAAGGTATAAAATTTTCTGTAGATGTCAGATTAATGTCATTCTAGGACGCTTTCAAAGAGGACTTCATGATCTACAACTTTCATGAAGACCTTAAAGAGATATTTTGCCATCTAGATGTTCAAAATGAATTTCTAAAAGCGTACAGTGAATGTTTGCTACTTGGACATACCCCCCCCCCCCAATGGACATTGACAGGGTTAGGATGTTTTTCAGACCCGTGAAGGTCCGTTTAGTGGACCTAAAGTTCGTTTAATGGACATGAACGAGGCTAGGACTCTTCCAAACCCGAGAAGGTTCGTTTAGCAGACTTAATATCCGTTTAACAGACATAGGTGAGATAAAACTCACTCAAGAGCATTCCCAATGTTTTCTACATCTATCATAACCTCACTTTCACTCCAAATTTTCCCAAATTCACTTCCTTTAAGGCACCATCATTTCATAACAATTCAACTACCAATTTGGTTTCATTAAACTCTCTAATCTCTACTCATTTTATTCATCACTTACAACCAATTCTCATCATTCTTGAATTCCTATCCTTTTTCCATAACATATCTCATTCCTAAGTCTTAAACAATTCTTATTCAAAATTCATCATTTCAAGTTGATAACTTCTTCAAGTATACCTAATTTCAACTCAACATCATCCATACATAATTCATATTCGATGCTTGATCATAAGCACCCAAAATAAAATGAATTCTCATACACATTCATCATAAATCATTTTGTGCATTTTTTACTTCATTTTTCATTCCTAACTATACCTTAATTCATCTCATTTCATGAAAATAACTCAACATCTTGGTCAACCTAACTTTCACTTTCATTAAAACCTTAATTCATAATTCATAACATCTACATACAACTCATCACTCATGGTTTTCATACTCTCAAAATAGAACACAAACATATACATTCGTTTACCAATTTACTGCACCTAGTTCTCAACTTCATGTCTCATTTTGAGACTCTTAAAGAAATAATTTAAATTTAATTTCTTCATGAAAAATATAGTCATATGTCTCTAGTTTAATCCAAATAAGAAGCATCTCATTTGGATAACTAAAGATCAAGTTATGGCTAAAATAAAAATGCTTAATCAGTGAAAAATGTTACAGCTAGCAATTTCCAACTTTCTCTCTCTCTTCCTATTTTCTAGATTTTTGTAACTTCCTACATCATACGCCTAACACATCTTTTCTACTTCATTTCCTCTTCATTATCAACTCCATTTCAACTCCAAAACATTCACAAGACAAATCATGATCTATATTTGATCATTAACCCAAAAATAGAGCATCAAACATGTACCCATTCATCATCAATTTTCTGCACTCATCCTAACACCATTTTGATGATCATTATATAACAAAAGCATCTCTATAACAATATATGAAACTCAACATACATATACAAAAGCAAGACATTTACGTAAACTTTTCATCATAAACTTTTCATTACCCACGACACAAACATAAACATTGCATAATTAAGTCATCAATCTTAATTTACTCATCATTCTAACTTCATTTAACCATACCCATGATATCTAAAGCATAACTTACTTGATTTAGCTTCCAATTCTTCGAACTCTTTAAGAACTCCAAAAATCCCTAGCTTTCCTTGCATCATATAATCTTCATGGAGGTTAAAAGGTTTAGGTTTTCTTGTGGCAATGAAGAAGACAACATGGTGGAAGTAGCAATTGATAGATGAAAAGGCTAGGTTTAACGTTGGTGATGGTTGGCAACACAATTCATGAAGAAGGAGAAGAGAAGGCCATGAAGAAGATGAAAACAAGAGTTAAAAATGAAAGTCAAAACAATTAACTTGGTCTTTCAAGTGAAAGAATGGTGAGAGAGAGGAATGGTGAGTGGTATGGACAATTTTCACTGCCACTTGTCACCTTCCTATGGTCCCATTTAGACCCTTATTAAAAACTAGTTTATTTGTCTCCAATTTCTAATCCAATTGTCTCACAATTTTCAATGACATTTGTCAATAAATCACAAGTTCATTTATCAAATTTTTCGTTGTCATTGGACAGTAAATTTTGCTACTATTTATCAATTATTCTGCCATTTGGTATTTTTCCTAGTCCAAAATACCCAAATTTCATAAATTTCCTAAATTTTCACTAAAAATTATAAATCAATACATATACTTTCCAAATCAATTTTTAACACATAAAAATCACAATTCTCAATATGATCACATTTACACTCAATTATACCCGAAAAATGTCAATGAATGCATGTACAATCATTTTAATGTGCAAAAATATCTATATTCACATGTATGTATATGACATATTATGCATGAGCATGAAATGCAGCTTTCAATTTCTCAATAATCTCTCATATTTACTATTCTAGCCTTAACATGGGTAACGGGATGTTACAAATATAGATTCGATTTACAAAGCAGCTTCATTTAAGCTTAATGGAAACATCTCTTGATTGGTTAGTGGCTTTGAAGGCAAAAACTTTAATTAGGCAATTTATCATAACTTCAAAGCCTTGTATCAATAAGGTCGTTTTCTCTTATTTATTTATTTATTCCATGAGAAATAAATATTCATTTCTGAATTTATATTTTGATATATTTTATTGGATGTTTTTAAACTTTAGGGGGCAATAATTATTCTTATGAAATCATAACTAATGATAAACGATTTCGCATAGTTTATCATTTTTCATGTAACCTCTGAAAAACATTATCATTAAACGTGTTTAAAAATTCCAAATTCAGAGAATTTAGGTGTATGTGTTTCAGACTTCTCATGCACTTATTCAGTGATAAGTAACCCTGAAACTGAGCCATCACCAGAAAGCAGTAAAATGACAGCCTGATTGGCCTAATGTGTCTTCAATATTCATGACATGTGAATGTGGAACTTATCCGTGCTATGTTGAAGAACTCAGCAAGGGGATTGGGTCACTTATGCCCTGAAATATTGATACAATGCTTGTAATGGGGTTATCAGAAATATGGACGCTGGTGCAAATGTATAATGCGCAAAATGTTATTAGATATTACACTATAATGGGGTTCAACGTTATAATGGATTTAACTGACATTTTCTTGTGACTAACTCTGCAAACATTGCTTATACTTACAAGGAAAGACAATGTTAAAATAATGAACAAAAGTAGATATAAGAGCTAAGTGGCTTCGAATATTTGAAGTTGAAACTTAAGTGTATAATTAAGTCCCTTTAAGAAATAGCAGGACTTCATAATTCCTAGAAAGCTAGCTATGCAAATTATCTTCCTTCATTGTCTCCACAGAACAACCAAAACATAAATGTAAGTACTTATTTTAATTCGACAGTGATCTACTGTTGAGGAGCTTATAAGGGGGATTGCTTTGTTTATGTTGATCCTTCACAAGATTGTAAACCTGTCAAGATAAAATGTAAAACCTTACAAGCAAGCATTTGTGACATTCACTATATTAAATAACATAAGTAAAAAAGAAGAGAAAATGATAAAAGCATGGAATGTGGGTACAAAGCAATAATACTACCAACAACCTCTAATCACACCAAGTACTATGATCCTCTACCATCAACTTAAAATGGTTATGCTGGAATATGCAATTTTTAGAATGTTTCTCTAACATCATACCTAAAATGTGGTGAAGCAAGCATTATCATCTTGTGTGAAGAAATGCATGTTTGAATGAACATAGCAACCAGGTGATCTTATGTCACTATGTTAAACGATAAACATTTCCTGAAACAAAAGGGGCATTACTTCAAGAGATGTTATACCAAAAGCCAATTTATAATTGATATTACCAAACATAGACTAGTAACAAAAAAAAATAAATAAACAGAAAAATATCCCAGGGAAAATGTTTCCTACAGTCCATGTAAGGCCCGAAATTATACCCCAGTTGCAATGTTACATGTTCATGAAGGCATATGTGATAGGGGTCAAATTGGACATGATTGTAAGTTGTATATGTTTTGAATTTTGGTTTGATCTTGAATTTTGGTTTAATGGATCATACTTAGTGATTTGGAATTAATTGATATCATTAGAGAATTGAGGTATTAAAATGTACATTTGGACTAGGAAAATTATCAAGTGACAAAATAAGTTGGTACATGAAAATTGAAATGACTAAGCGTATGAGTTAATGACATTTGGCATAACTGATGCATTGACAAATGGCATAATTAATAAATTGACAAGTGGCAGCATTGATTAAGTGACAAGTGGCCTAATTAAATTGTGACATTTGGCAGCCTCATAGAAGAACATGTGTGCTTGCTAGGGAGAGGACATGTGGCTTGTTTCCTTATGTAACAAGTGTCCTAAGAGCAAGATGAGTCATCTTACATATGTCATGACCTTAGGCATTGGCTAGTTTCTGCCGTAACTGTTGGGACCCGATCTCGGAATCGGACCCCAACCGGGAAAAACAGAAAACGAAAATGGGAAGCGAAGCAAAGAACGCGTGCAGAAACAAACGAAGGAATTTGTATCCGAACGAAATCAAAAGCAAAATGAATAACAAAGAGCGAAAACGAAAGAATGGAACATAAGCCGAAAGAACGGAATACGAACGAAAGCAAAGCAAATTCAAAACGGAAACGGAAAAGCGAAACGAAAAGAACGAAGCGATCAAAATCTGACATCCCAGTAACGAAAATTTTAGAACCACGTCACGTTGGAACCCTAAGACTAAACCATTACCTAAATCGGTATAAATTTTTTTTCTTTCTCATAACATTTATTCCTTTTTATCTTTATTCAATCTTAATCAAAAACAAAACTAATCCATATTCAATTTCCTGAAAAATTTTTCCATTTGGACAATCATCCATTCGAATCTCAATTTCCTTTGCCATAATATTCCATAATCTCAAATTACTAGATTTCTCTTAATCATGCATATCTTAAACT
>JANZLX010152267.1:0-16413 GCA_025531955.1 Erythroxylum orinocense
TGGTATTTATCAATATTATTACTATTATTAGTAGTTTATTTTTATTTTTATTTTATGAGTATTGTTATTATTATTTTCCTAGTAGTTTCTTTTTATTGAGTTATATCGCGATTATTATTATTATTATTATGCTTATTCTTATTTTTATTTGTGATTATTATTTTATTCTTACTGAAGTATTTTTGCGTGCCAGTTCTTTAATTCTAGCTTCTGTTTTTCTGCATCATATTTACCTGCCACATCTGTAAGTGGCTTTACTGGGAAACAGCCTCTCTACTATGTAGGGGTAAGGCTGCGTACTATCAGACCTCTCCAAACCCTACTTTACTGCGGGACTTCGGACTGAATGTGATGATGATGATGACATATATATACACATTCATCATCAACTTTTTGCACTCAGTACTCAACTTCAAGTCAAAATTAGAAACTTTTAAAAACAGAATTTGAATTCTACACCTTCATGGAAAATGTAGCCTTATGTCTCTACTTTAACCCAAATGAAAAACCATCTCATTTGGATAACTACAGAACAAGTTATGGCTAAATTACAGAAGCATATCCAGTGGAATTGTTATAGCTAGCATATTCCAGCCATTTTAAACACCACTACCAAGTTGTCTCTAAACTTTCATCTTAGTTCTTCTCTTTTCAAGACACTAGACTTGCCTTTTCTTTAACTTCTATAACCAATCCAATCCATTCCTAAAATAACCAATGATCCACATTTTATCCATAAAAAGCAAAACATAACAATATCCATTCAACATTCAAAATTTTCTGCACTACATTCTAACTCTAAAACATCTCTATATCAATTTATGAATCATTAATCATCATCCATATAAAAACAAGACATGAATCTACCACATTCCTCATTCACATTTTTAGCATGTACCCATCCTCATTCCATAACCATTTTTACATCTAACTATCATCAAATATGCTTCTATTAAGACAACCTATGAAAAACAAAATTTACTTACATGTTTAGCTTCAAGCTTCCTCAAGTCACCAAGAAACCCTAGCTCCTCCACATTCTCTCTTGGTCCCTTTTGGTCTACTTTAATAACTAGTCCATTTTGTCTCCAATTTTTACTCCAATTGTCTTCCAATTTTTAATGACATAAGTCATTAAATCCCAAAGTCATTTATAAAAATTTACATTGCCATTTGACCCTTATTTCTACTACTATTTATCAATTATTTTGCCACTTGGCATTTTTTCTAGTACAAAAATATCCTTAATTTCAGTAAATTCTCAAAATTTGTCAAAGATTATAATCCACCACTTATACACTCCAACTTAATTGATAACACATATAATTCACCATTCCCAATATAATCACATTTATAGATCAGTTATACCCGAAAAATGTCAAATAAGTGTATGAACAATTATTTTCATGTGCAAAAACTACTATTCACGTGTGTGTATGCTATATTATGCATGAGCATGAAATACACTTTTCTAAACTCTCATTACTATTTTCTCAATTTCATAAATCCAGGATTCTATCCCCTAGTATGGGAATAGGATGTTGCAGTAAATGTATATTCTTTGATAAGTTATTTATAAATGAATATTTACTTGATTATTATGGCATTTTGAAACTATGTTTGTGCATTCGTTAAAAAAATTGCCCATAATACTATTTTATTAAGTATGATTATGATATATTTATTTCACTTATTACAAAATTATCTTTTATGCATGTTAATTCATTTGCAAATTTCAATCTTTTAATTGCACTGCTTAAAGGACTTGCAAAACAACTTCTTTTCCTTTCCAAGTTCCAATGTTTTTATTTCTTATTTTTGAATGTAAGATCCTATCTTATATATGAAATTTAAAAACAACTCTTTGGTAGTTAGAAGAAAAATAACTAACTTATCTATATGTGTTTTGGTGTCTATCATCTCCCCCTCACAAGTGATGGATTTATTTGAATGGAATTATGAAATATTTATACTTATCCAATAACTAGTACAATCAACATTCGACAAGGATAGATTGCTATGAATCTATTAGGAATATATGGCATTTCAACTAAAAAATTAGTCCGTGATTTTTTAGTATGCTATATGCTAAGTCATATCCTACATCTCTATTCTTCTTTAATCTCATTTATTTCTCCATATTGTAATTTGTATTCAATTCTTTCACTATGAAATGGTGGCAACCTTTGAATACATTTTTTTATGTGAGTAACCAACTAAAAATTCCCTCCTATTATTAATTTAAGTTAATTTGTTTTCATAGAATTGTCTTATAAAATTGCATGACATATGATCTCTGATAATATTCTAAAGTGGCAAATCCTAAATTAAATTCTTAAGAATTAGACAAGAGTCATAAGAGCATATTACAAGGCTTATTTAATCTCTAGAGCCTCACACCATGTAGGTTAAACTCTTATAACTTGTTTTGATCTCTTTTCACATATAGTAAGAATAAAGTGTTACGGTATTATTATCTTTTTCTCATCTAGAGTGGATATATTTTATTTATGAAATATCATACAAATTTTGGTTCAAATAACTTAAACCTTAAACTTTAATCCTAAACACTAAATTCTAAATCCTAATTTCTAAACCATAAGCCTTAAACTACAAAACATAAACCTTAAAACCTAAACTATAAGACTCTAAACCTTAAACCCTAAACCTAAAAATAAAATGCGACACTAGGTGCATGCGTTAAGGAATGCAATTATCTTATAATCAAATTTTCTTTAACAAGCAAGACAAAAAATGGTTGCCTTCATCCTTTCGCTATCAAAAGCATCAAATCAATCTATTCTCATCATCACTGGAATCGTTTTTTGCAACAAACTATAGCAATAAATAATTACAATATACAAGAAAAGGTTCTCCCTGTAGTAAAATATAATAGTTACACTTACCCAAGACCTTGGAATTGTTGGATTAGATTTTTGGCAATTGTGCTAGCAACACCTCTAAATGTACTTAGAAAACCTCCACTTGTGCTCAATGTTGAAAAATAAATAAGGAAACAAAAATTTATGAACTTCAGAAATTAAAGGTTATACTAAGTATAAGCATGCGTGATGAAAAAAATAGGAAAAAATGAAAAAGTCAAGAATACACGTAATCTTATCAAAATAATATTTGCAACATGCGGTAAAGAAAGGTGAACCTAACAAAACACTTAAATCTTAAACCTTAAACTTAAATACTAAATATTAAATCCTATATCCTATATTCTAAAACTTAAAACTTAAAAACTAAAACCTAAGACCTAAAACCTAAAATCTAAAATCTAAACCTTAAAACGTAAACCTTGAACTTTAATCCTAAATCCTAGTGCCTAAGACCTATAACCTATAACTGATAACTTAAACCTTAAACTTTAATCCTAAATACTAAATCCTAATATCTAAACCCTAAGCCTTAAACTATATAACCTAAACCTTAAAACCTAAACTATAAAACTCTAAACCTTAAACCTTAAACCATAAACTTAAAAATAAAACCCAACACTAAGTGCATGCGTTAAAGAATGCAATTATCTGAGAATCATTTTTTCTTTAGCAAGCAAGACAAAGAAGGGTTACCTTCATCCCATCTCTATCAAAATCAACAAATCAATCCGTTCACATCATCATTGGAGTTGTTTTCTGCAACAAACTGTAGTAATAAATAATTACAATATACAAGCAAAGGTTCTCCCTGTAATAAAATGCAATAGTTACACTTACCCAAAGCCTTGGAGTTGTTAGATTGGATTTTTGGCAATTGTGCTTGCGATACCTCTGACTGTACATAGAACACCTCCACTTGTGCTCGATTTTGACAAATAAAGAAGGAAACAAAAATTTATGAACTTCAGAAATTAAAGATTATACTAAGTATAAGCATGCATTATGACAAAAATTGGAAAAATACGAATTAAGTCAAGAATACACATACTCATATCAAAATAATATTTGCAATATACAGAAAGAAAATGTGAACTTAACAAAACACCTAAATCTTAAACCTTAAGGTTAACTACTAAATCTTAAATCCTATATCCTGTATCCTGTAACCTAAAGCCTAAAACCTAAAGCCTAAAACCTAAATTCTAAACTCTAAAACCTAAACCTTGAACCTTAATCCTAAATCCTAATACCTATCACCTGTAAGTTGTAACCTATAACTTAAACCTTAAACTTTAATCCTAAATCCTAATTTCTAAACCCTAAGCCTTAAATTATAAAACATAAACCTTAAAACCTAAACTATAAAATTCTAAACCTCAAATCCTAGACTTAAAAATAAAACCCGACATTAAGTGCATGCGTTAAGGAATGCAATTATCTTAAAATCAATTTTTCTTTAATAAACAAGAAAAAAAATGGTTACCTTCATCCCTTCGCTATCAAAAACATCAAATCAATCCATTCTCATCATCATTGAAGTCGTTTTCTGCAACAAAATATAGCAATAAATAATTACAATATACAAGCAAAGGTTCTCCCTGTAGTAAAATACAATAGTTACACTTACCCAAAACCTTGGAATTGTTAGATTAGATTTTTGACAATTGTGCTAGCAACACCTCTAAATGTACTTAGAAAACCTCCACTTATGCTCGATGTTGAAAAATAAATAAGGAAACAAAAATTTATGAACTTCAGAAATTAAAGGTTATACCAAGTATAAGCATGCATGATGACAAAAATAGGAAAAAATATGAAAAGGTCAAGAATACACATAATCATATCAAAATAATATTTGCAACATGCAGTAAAAAAAATGAACTTAACAAACACCTAAATCTTAAAATCTAAAACCTAAAATCTAAACCCTAAAACCTAAAACCTAAACCTTGAACTTTAATCCTAAATCCTAATGCCTAAGACCTATAACTTATAACTTATAACTTAAACCTTAAACTTCAATCCTAAACACTAAATCCTAAATCTTAATATCTAAACCCTAAGCCTTAAACTATAAAACCTAAACCTTAAAGCCTAAACTATAAAATTTTAAACCTTAAACCATAAACTTAAAAATAAAACCCGACGCTTAGTGCATGCGTTAAGGAAAGCAATTATCTGAGAATTAGTTTTTCTTTAGCAAGCAAGACAAAGAATGCTTACCTTCATCCCATCTCCAACAAAACCATCAAATCAATCCATTCTCATCATCACTAGAGTCATTTTCTGCAAAAAGTTGTTGCAATAAATAATTACAATATACAAGCAAAGATTCTACTTGTAGTAAAATGCAATAGTTATGCTTACCCAAAACCTTGGAGTTGTTGGATTAAATTTTTGGCAATTGTGCTTGTAACACGTCTAACTGTACTTAGAACATCTCCATTTGTGATCGATGTTGACAAATAAGGAAGGAAATAAAAATTTATTAACTTTAAAAATTAAAGATTATGTCAAATATTAGCAAGCATTATGACAAAAAAGGAAAAAAATGAATAAGCCAGAAATACATATAATCATATCAAAATGATATTTGGAACATGCAGAAAAAAAGGGTGAACTTAATAAAATACCTAAATTGTAAACTGTAAACTTAAATACTAAATATTAAATGCTATATCCTATATTCTAAAACCTAAACTCTAAACCTGAAAACCTAAACCTTGAACCTTAATCTTAAATCCTAATACCTATCACCTGTAACTTAAACCTTAAACTTTAATCCTAAACACTAAATCTTAATTTATAAACCCTAAGCTTTAAACTATAAAACATAAACTTTAAAACCTAAACTATAAAACTCTAAACCTTAACCATAAACCTAAAAATAAAACTCGACACTAAGTGCATGCATTAAGGAATGCAATTATCTTGGAATCAATTTTTCTTTAACAACCAAGAAAAAGATGGTTAACTTCATCCCTTCGCTACCAAAAGCATCAAATCAATCCATTCTCATCATCACTGGAGTCGTTTTTTGCAACAAACTGTCGCAAGAAATAATTACAATATACAAGCAAAGGTTCTACTTGTGGTAAAATGCAATAACTACATCCACCTAAAACCTTGGAGTTGTTGGATTAGATTTTTTTACAATTATGCTTGGAACATCTCTCACTGTACTTAGAACACCTCCACTTATGCTCGATGTTGACAAATAAGAAGGAAACAAAAATTTATGAACTTCAAAAATTAAAGATCATACCAAGTATATGCCTGCATTATGACAAAAATAGGGAAAAAATATGAATAAGTCAAGACTATATATAATCATATCAAAGTAATATTTGCAACATGCAGTACAAAAAACTGAACTTAACAAAACCCATAAATCTTAAATCTTAAACCTTAAACTTAAATACTAAATATTAAATCCTATATCCTAAAACCTAAAAGCTAAAAGCTAAAATCTAAACCCTAAAACCTAAACCTTGAACTTTAATCCTAAATATTAATGCCTAAGCCTAAGACCTATAACCTATAACTTAAAACTTAAACTTTAGTCCTAAGCATTAAATCCTAAATCGTAATATCTAACCCTAAGCCTTAAACCATAAAACCTAAACTATAAAATTCTAAACCTTAAACCATAAACTTAAAAATAAAACCCGACACTAAGTGCATGCATTAAGGAAAGCAATTATCTAAGAATCAGTTTTTCTTTAGCAAGCAAGACAAAGAATGGTTACCTTCACTCCCATCTCTATCAAAACCATCAAATCAATCCATTCCCATCATCATTAGAGTTGTTTTTTGCAAGAAACTGTAGCAACAAATAATTACAATATATAAGTAAAGGTTCTCCCTATAGTAAAATGCAATAGTTACACTTACCCAAAGCCTTAGAGTTGTTAGATTAGATTTTTGGCAATTGTGCTTGTAACACCTCTACCAAGTATAAGCATGCATTATGAAAAAAGAAAGTTAAAAATATTAATAAGTCAAGAATACACAAAATGATATCAAAATATTATTTAAAATATGTAGTATAAAAGGTGAACTTAACAAAACACCTAAATCTTAAACCTTAAACATAAATACTAAACATTAAATCCTAAAATCTAAACTCTAAATCTTAAAACCTAAACCCTCTAACCTAAATCTTGATCCTTAATCCTAAATCCTAATACCTAACACCTCTAAACCTTGAAACCTAAACCTTGATCCTTAATCCTAATACTTAACACCTATCACTTATCACATATCACTTATAACCTATAACTTATAACCTATAACCTATAACCTAAACCTTAAACTTTAATCCTAAACACTAAATCCTAAACTCTAATATCTAAACCCTAAGCCTTAAACTATGAAACTCTAAACCTTAAATCTTAAACTTAAAAATAAAGCCTAACACTAAGTGCATGCGTTAAGTAATGCAATTGTCTAAGAATCAATATTTCTTTAACAAGCAAGACAAAAAATGGTTACCTTAATCTCATCTCTATCAAAAGCACCAAATCCATCCATCATCATCATCAGTAGAGTCCACATAACAACCGACATTGAAAAGATGTACAGTTTTTATTACAAAATTGAGTAATAAATCAAAACTAGATGTTTTCCCCTATTTTCAAGCAAATCAATTTATTGGAACTTTTAGGAAATAATTACAAAAGTACTAGCTTTGAGACATCAAAAAGCAGTAAAATAAATTTTTATAGAAAAAACTTACGTAGAATAAATGGCATCCAGCCTCAATTGTTACTTAAGCAGCTTTAATGCCAAACGGGTTTAAAATAAAACAAAGAGTTAGCTGATAAGATTGCCCTGGGTAAAAAATTCACCCCTGTTCTTCGTTGATTCAGTCCTCCATTTGTAGCAAACAAGAAGTACCCATTAGGATGTGTTTTTACATTAGTAGCTATAACGCAACCAAATCCAACCCTCAATATGTTTTAATAAAACAATTATAACATGAGAATATTAAAACAATTCTAAGTCAAGGACATGCTTTCCCTTTTCGGTAAAGGCCGCAAAATTAACCAAAAACATTGTACAAAATTCAATCTTTCGAGTTTGTTACCAGTTTAGGTCCTGAAGGCCAATGAAAGGAAAAGGGTATAAATGAATTGTTCTCGTTTCCATAATATCAAAGCTAAAAGAGATCAATTCAAACACCAACCTAATCAGAAACGAAGAGACTAATATAGAAAATGATATTATACTACACCAACTTAGCAACAACAGTTCGGCTTCCTTAGTAATTCCAATAATGTATCACTAATTTATTATTAATTGTCGTTTAATAGGAAGAATATAGTAAAAGGTAAGTAGGACGGATTCAGATCAACAACCAATAAGATTAGAGACTAAAAAAACATTGACATGGAGACTCGTAGTCTAAATTCTGAAGCTATGAAATGTATGGTAGCATATGTGGTTCAGAACTCAGGAACAATTAAAACAAAAAACAAATAAAAAACCTAAATGAAAAATTGAATAAGCGAATAACATATACTCCCAAAGGTTAGGTATCGTTGGCACTACCGCGGCCATAGTAGCTTGAATCCCGTGAACTCCATAAATCACGCTCTGAGCTCCCTCCGAACTCCGAAGTCCAACCATCAGCTAAAGTATCTTCGTCAAGAAAAAATAACGAGTGCATTGGGGCAGTAAAAGACAAAGGTTTATAGGGAAAAAAAAAAAAACCTTACCCATTCAAAGCACTTAAGATCAAACAACTCTGTGTATGAGGTGTTCGTCAGTTTGTCTAAATGAGGTCTGTGCCGCCCAATTTTTCACCAGTCCGATCTCCAAGATTGAGAATCCATGACCCATCCTCCGAATCATACGTTGCTCTTTGAAAAGACAGAGTGGGAAAATATAATTAGAAGATAAATTAAAAACTGAAAAATTTTAAAAAAAATTTGAGAAGAGGGTAGTGATTAACAAAAGAATCTGAAGGGAATTTGTTGGCAAGGATTTGGTTCGCTCAACGAACGCTTCAACGGCAAAATTAACCCAAAACACTCTACAAAATTCAATCTGTGGAGCTTGTTACCAGTTTAGGTCCTAAAGGCAATGAAAGGAAAAGGGGATAAATGAATTGTTCTCGTTTCCATGATACAGAAGCTAAATGAGATCAATTCAAACACCGACCTAATCAGAAAGGAAGAGACTGATAGAGAAAACGATACTGTACTACACCAGCTTAGCAACATGAGTTCGGTTTCCTTAGTAATTCCAATAATGCATCACTAGTTTATTATTAATTGTCGTTTAATAGGAAGAATATAGTAAAAGGTAAGTAGGACGGATCCAGATCAACAACCAACAAGATTAGAAACGGAAAAAAAAAAAAACATTGACATGGAGATCCGTAGTCTAAATTCTAAGGCCGTGAATTGTATTATAGCATATGTGGTTCAGAACTCAGAAGCAATTAAAACAATAAACAAACAAAAAACCTAAATGAAAAATTGAATAAGCGAATGACATATACTCCCAGTATTGGTGGCACTACCGCAGCCGTTGTTGTGAATACTAGTATAAACAGAGAACACAAGCCAAATACAGAGCAAAAGGGAAATATCTGGTGGACTGATATTGATTAAATAATGGATTACAAAGTGTTCTTCAAAAAAATATGTAGCAACTAAGAGAAAGATTAACTAGAAAGGGGATGAGAAGAGGAAACATAGAGAATTGAGATGAGAAAGAGAGAGAATCTACATAACCATTTTTCATCCCCTTTTTCTTTTGCGATTCCTCGTATATATCTTATGATAACGTTGTGCAAAACCGAGCCCATGGGCTCATTCATAACAGGCCCTATCGATTCATTGGCTCATTCATAACATTACCGACCCCTCGAAAACATCCTTATCCACAAGGATGATAACGTGAAGCAATAATCGTGACTTAATTGTGAAGCCATAGGAACCAAGGGTAACATCCATCTCAAGAATGAAGATATTGTCTTTGTTGCCAAAGTAGCCTGATGCACCATAAGTTTCGCAAGTACCGACGTCGGTTGTAGCATTAAATAAGCATCAATGTCAACAAGATTTAAGGGTTGAACGTGCTATTCAGGGTGCTCAACATAGCCTTTAAGCAATGAAACATGAGACTTTGGACGAATCCAAGTGGAGTCCGATAACTTGAGCTCGTACACTACCTCTCCCACCCTACTCACAATGATACAAGGACCAAAATACCTTCCCCTAAGCTGTAAATGCAACCTGAAGAACTCAGCTAGCACAGTGAGTCGATGCACTGCTTGAATTTTGCCATTGTGCAGAGCCAAGTGCTTGGGAATAAACACAGCTTGGTGTAGCGTACTTGCAAATGACAGCTTGAAGTTCATCATCCCCATCATAAAATCAACACAAAAATCACTAAATGTAATCTCAGTGAACCCATTTATAGCAAAGAATTGTCCAGCAAAACTCGGTTTGAAAGACATACTCTCGTCAATAATTGAGGCATCACAAGAATTTGCAACCAACAAGGCACCCAACAGTGAAAATTTTTGGAAAAGACAAGCGTTGAGTACTTTGCAACAGATTGTATGCGCTTGTTCAAGAATCATCTCATATCTAATGGAATAAGACGTGAGTTGTATAAGGAGGAAATGAGCAGTATCAGGTTGGACCAGCTGTTCATGAGATGTTATAGTCCAAACTATTGGAGCCTCATGTAGTGTTCTGTTGAAAACGATGGCAACTTCGATAACAACCAAGGTAACTAATTCGAATATTGTTTTCCAAAAGAAGGCAGCAAGCTTCTGGTTGTAACTAATATCAGTCACGAACATCCCAAAGTTGATCGCAAATGGCCATAGTTTAATAGCATGTAGGTCGGCAAAGACAAGTAACGACAATTGAGCAATAGCTTTTCATTGACAAGAGAAATACTGGGATCAAAAGTCTTAGTTTGGACAAAAGCATGAGTTAGGAATAAGTCATCAACTCCAACTTCAACTTCACTGTCTATATGAAAATATTTGCCTACAGTTCTCAAAACTCGATGGGCATACTCAATACCGAATTCGAAACCAATTACAAGAGCACGAGAAACATACCGTCCTCCGAAATCAAAACCTTTGAGAGCCACAAGAAGAGTATACTCATCAATCAAGTCATGAGAATTGTTCGTTAGCTGCTCTTATGAGTCAAGAGCATATAGACTCAAGCATATTAAATCCATATAATTGATAGTGAATAGCCCATCCGTCGGCAAAAGTCCAAGAGATATTTTGTCATTTGGAACAAGAGCATCAAGTAACCCACTCACAATCACCCATTTTACATCCAGGTTGCGTTGGAAAATTCCCAGATCAAAGGACTTACTTTTGACGAAACCAAGATTTGGTTGCATCCAGTACAAAATAAGTAACATGGAAACCAAAAATGGCCTCTGCAGCTCTCTAAACTCATTCAAATCAAAACTCAACCGATTTGCAACCAGAGAGTTAGATCCAAAATCAAAGAAATCACTGGGCAGCACATACAAGAAGCAGTTCATGGATGAATCAATAACACATTGAGTATCAAAAGCACATGTAAACTCTCGGTACTTACAGGTAGTGAAAGGATCCCACAAACTCATCAAGCAAGCAGGCTAAATAATACCTGAAACTATCTTTTGAGACTGCATTTGGTTGTCTTCGAAATGGTTTGTTTCACGAACAGGTTCAAACTCCACAGCTTGAGCACCATATTCTCTCGATGTAGAATTACTAAACACTGAACTCGGATTGTGTGTTGGAATCAAATCCTTGTGTGCACGAACAGGTTCGGTTTCCACTGGTGAAGAAATCACAGGTTCAGTATCAACGGTGTACTCCGTTTTAGTGATTTTTAACATCGGCATTTCATCGAACACCTCAGTTTCATCAATGGCTTGGGATTCAAACGCTTCGGAAACTGTCTTGGGCATTTCCTCGTACACTTAATCTGTGCCTAGTACACATTCTTGTTTTATCACTTGAGCAACACCAAGGTTGCTCGTGTCGTTCTCACATGAAGTCCAGAAGCTCGTCGGTCCCTCGAGAACACAAGGAAGCTCACTCGGTGGATTCTGGTTCAGAAGTGAAGTGAGTTGATCCAAAATCTGTCGAAGAAGACGAGTATTCTCCGCAGCCAAAGAAGTGATCGAAGGTAACTCTCGGTGTAAATCTTTTGGCCGAAAACGGAGAAGAAGAGCTCTCGTGAAGGCATCCCAACCACCCAACTGACGAGTTCGGGACATCCAGTCGTACCAGTAAGCGGCGTCGTTGTCAAAATAAAAGGAGGAGATGAGCACACGATCCTCCTCACGGATCTGATAAAAATCAAAATAACGACCAGCTTGCAACACCCACCGATCGGGATGGAGACCGGAGAAGCGAGCCATGTTCAAACGAGTATTGGGTTCCGTCATCTGAATGGAAACTCAATGAAAGCACCAATGTTGTGAATGCTAGTATAAACAAAGAACACAAGCCAAATACAGAGCAAAAGGGAAATATCTGGTGGACTGATATTGATTAAACAGTGAATTACAAAGTGTTCTTCAAAGGAAAAATATGTAGCAACTAAGAGAAAGATTAACTAGAAAAGGGATGAGAAGAGGAAACATAGAGAATTGAGATGAGAAAGAGAGAGAATCTGTATAACCATTTTTCATTCCTTTTTCTTTTTGTGATTCCTCGTATATATCTTGTGCTAACATTGTGCAAAACTGGCCCCATGGGCTCATTCATAACGGGCCCTATCGATTCATTGGCTCATTCATAACAACCGTAGTATAGCTTGAATCCCGTGAACTCCATAAATCACGTTCTAAGCTCCCTCCGAAGTCCTACCATCAGCTAAAGTATCTTCGTCAAGCAAAAATAACGAATGCATTGGGGTAGTAAAAGAAATAGGTTTATAGGGGAAAAACAAAACCTTACCATTCAAAGCACTTGAAACCAAACAACTTTGTGTATAAGGTGTTCGTCAGTTTGTCTAAGTGAGGTCTGTGCTGCTTAATTTATCACCTGGGTTTTTCTTCATGACATGCCTTTCCGGCAATGTTTGAGGCTTACCTGCCTTTTTATTCGTCATTTTCTTCTGCTTTTTACTATTCTTCTTCACTTACGAGCACTGGAATTGATTGTCCAGAAAAACCATGCCTGGATGGTTCAACTCCACGCTCTGATATGTCAGAGGCAGGTTCGAGTTGAGAATCCCTATATAGACGGCTTGGAAGCTAACGATTGGTTTGTGAATCAGTTTTCCGCAGCTTCTTTTCCTTGTCTCAGTCGAAGATTTCAGAATCATGACGGTTTTGAAGCTAACGGTAACTTTTGCTTTCCTCAAGCTTTCTTTTGTGTTTCGTCTTTTTTTTTTCTGTCTAATAATTTTTTGAAAATAATTATGGATGTTTATATATGGATATTAATATTTTAAATTATAAAAATATTTTTTAATTTTCATTTAATAATGGTAATAGTAATGATTATTTAACAATAATAATATTATTTAGCTTTACATTTTCTTTAATTTCAAAATGAATTAATATTTTAATATTTTAAAATAGGAGATATAATCATCATATTTATAATTTTACTTATTTTATATATCTTATAGTATTTTTGTTCTAAATCAAATTTATTATATAACAACAATTAATTAAATAACAATTTTATGTTAAAATAATTTGATTAATAATTAAAAAATCTTTATTAAAATTTTTAATATAAAAATATATTAAAATTTTGAAATAATATGACTTAAAAATAAATTAAAAAATCGAGTTTGAGTTAATAAAATCAAGGAATAATAAGCAGTTTTGCCAATAATTAGTTTTAATAATAAGAATATTTATTAAAATAAATACTAAATTTATAAATAACTTTTATTTATTAAATTATTTATTTGAATAAAATGTTTAATAAATATTATATAAAATATATTTACTTAACTAATTCATAAAATTAATTTATTTTTAAAATTTATCTAATACTTAATTAATAATAATAATAATAATAATAATAATAATAATAATAATAATAATAATAATAATAATAATAATAATATAATTACAATAACAAGTTACATATTTTTATTTTATTTGAAAAATAGAAATAAATATCAACAAAAAATATATATATAACTAAACAACCCTTAAAATACTTTTTCTTAATAGTTAAGTCAAACATATATATTTTCAACTGTTGCTTTTAACTTACTCAATCTTAAAAAACTCGTAAAATATATTTTTTGAAGCCTTGTTTCACTTTTATAACAAACTTTTGTACTTCTACAATAATTCTAACCCTCATATTTTGTTTTAAATAATTATATTTTTTAAATAGTATTAGGAATAGAAATCCGAATTTAATTTAAACAAAAATAAACTCAAAATTTTTTTATTTTCAATTAGCCAATGTCTAAATTAAATTTTAATAAAAGTTAAAATAATATTATACAATACTACAATATTACTGTAATTACTTTTCAATATTAAAAACATATAACTAACATAATACCGGAAATATTATAAATTATTTTAATTCATATTCAAATATTAATTCATTAAGTTTTTAATACTAATTTTTTAAGTGTTTGTATTAGAAGTAACAATTTCATTCTACTTAACATAGATTATTTCTTCAAGCAATGTTTTTTATAATATTTTCCAAATTGAAAAATGATTTAGCTAATGTATCCAAAAATTTCAAATAAATTCAAAATTTTAAAAGTAATCATTAATGTGCTAAAATTAAATAATTACTCTTAGTAACATTTAAAATTTTCAAAATTTTTCTCTTTGTAATATAAGTTTAACAATAAATGAAAAATAAATTTAAATAACTTATTTAATAATCAGATATTATTTAAAATCAATTTTTATTTTTGTATTGTCTGAATGTAAATTATAGCTTACTTAAAATATATTAACATAATAATAATAACACAAAATTAATGTTTAAGCTTTTGTTAAAAATCTTAAGGTATTATTTTTACCTTTTCAAAAAATATTACTTTTACCTTTTTTAAAAAATATTGATGTACCTTTAAAATACTTTTTGAAGTTCGAAATCTAATTAAAAAATGTAAAAAGTTTAAGCATTTTATTATTATTTTTAAAATTCGGACTATAATTAAAATTTGACAAAATTGACTTTTTTGGTAATTAATAGAATCCATTAATTTTGGCTTATCGGACTAATTTTGTATGTTTTAGAATTAAACAAAAATTGTCAAGTTTAAGGGAGAACTCAAACTTAAATCAAAGTCCAAATTATTAAATCAAAATTGAACTATTAATTTTAAATTGAATTAAGCTGCCTCATAACAAAAGCAAAATAATATACAAAATTAAGGCAAATTTTACTGACCATAAATATTAATTATCTCCTAATGATAATTATCACATAATCATATTTTTAGTTTTTATATATTTTTATGTAAAATAAAATAATTTTTAAAATTTTTAATTTGAATCCAATATCATTTTAAATTTTTAATAGACAAAAAAATTAAATGTTGAAGATAGATAAATTTTTTAAAAAATCGATAAGCTAAGTCCTAAGTAAATTTTAAAATTAAGTGATAATATTGAAAAAATAAATGATATTTTTTAAAATATAAAAAATAAGAGCATAAATTAAATTAATGTAATTAACCCTAAGTAAATTTGAGATCACTAATTTTAACACCCAGAGAACGGTTGCTTTTCACAGTATCTGTTTTCAGACATGTTGTAGACTTTCAAGTCGTACTACGAGAGCCAATACCAACTTCGAACTTTCCCTGAATATTGCAGCAAAGGGCCGAGTAAAAATCGACATACATATTGCATAAAGGAAAGATCTCTAATGGCTAAACATAATTTTCGTTGCTGTTAAAAGGACTAGTACCGAGGACTGTCGTTGAATTGTAAAATCATTTTTCTCAATTTAACCAAGGAATAATTTTACATTTCTTCATTTTAATTCTTAAATTGTCATACCCCTATTTACTATCAGCTCATCTTGCATGAAATGTCTTAACCTATTCATTCTGCCCTCTTTTCAGTCAATAACTACAGGAGAATATGTACAACTGAGAATAACAGAAAAAACCCAATGGTTTAAAAAGCGGACCGTCCAATTCTACCAGAAAAAGTTTGAACCGGTCAGTGGTCCGATTCGATTTCACTTAATAACCTCTCTATATAAAAATCGAAAGGTTCAACCTTTTTCGATCGAACCGGACCGGATTGGAGTCCGGCCCGGTCCGGTTTTAAACCCTTGGTCTTTAGAGAATTTTTGCAAAATGCACGACAGACTCCGAAGTCACCAGCCTCGCACCATCCTCTCCGACGAGATCTCCTCACCGCCCAGTCGACTTCGTGCAAAGCCCTTCTCGAGACTCTCACGATGGGGAGAAGACAACAACGTCTTTTCATTCCATGCCAGTGCTTAGCCCAGTGGGATCGTCGCCGCATTCTCAGACCTCCGTTGGTCGACACTCACATGAGTCCTCGACGAGTCGATTTTCTGGATCGT
>JANZLX010152326.1:0-16404 GCA_025531955.1 Erythroxylum orinocense
AGAGTGATCATTAAAGAAACAAATCGGAAATGAATATGTAATAAATCAAAAGTGAATAATAGAATCATATCCCAAGTTGAGACTCAGGCATAGGAGGTGGAATATGCTACTGAGATTGTGCTTTTTATTTGATGTAAGTATCCAACTACGTGAGTGGATTTTAAAATTTGAGGTGATATTATTGTAAATGTGAGGAGGACATAGGTCCACATTATATTCGATGTAAATCTGTTCAGAAAATACAAATTGAATTTGAGGAATGTGATACCAACACGCAAAGTGAAGTAGTCAAATGAATTGAAAATGTGTGGAGGAACTAGTACGATTGAATAGGCATTTGAATAAGTTGATGTGAATTAAAGGGAATGGAATGAAAAGAGAAAATCATTAGAAACAAGAAGTCATGTGGAAAACTGAAAATGACATAAGATAATATTACCTTAATTGAGGAATTAGTCATTTAAGGAATTACAAGAATTAATTATGAACACAAGGAAAAATTTGAGTGATATCTGTTGGAGTTAACAATACCCCAATAGCATTATGATATTGAATATTTAATATATGTGATTATTGATGGTATTTTGAGTGTGTTTGAAAAGTAAAAAGGGACGTTTTGAATATTTGAGTAATATGACAATGATGATAATAATATCATTTGGATTCGAAGATTATGCAGTATACCATGAATTTTCACATCAGAGGTTAAGATATAATATATTGTAATAGTATAAAGTGGTTTTCGTATGCATAGAGATAATTAAGGTCTTACGAGTTGATTTTGATACATAGTTTAGAAGTACTATGATAATAGTTATTTTAGGTCTTGGAGACATTATATTTGCAAAGTCATTTCTGGAATGTACAAATCATGTAAGTTTGAGGAGATTATTGAGTTTGAAGAATGTACAAATGAGTGCTATACTAGTAAAGATATTGTGTAATCTGACATACTGAATAGACAATTCAATAATGAAATGGTGCAAATTCAAATATTAAGGTTACCAAATCTAGTGCAATGAAGAGTGCAAAAATATTGAGTGGAATATGGGGCAAATGAAGTGTATTTTAGATCAATTTTACTAGAAAGAAGTAAGAAAGCCTAAAAGCTAAGGATACAGAATTATTAGTCCCATATGAATTGAAATTGAATCTAAACTTTTGAGTGGAATCGAAAGAATAATGTTTGGTGGTTGAAATGAGAAGTATGTGTATTTGATAAAGATGTTTGAGTAAAGAGATTGTTAGGGAAGTGCAATAACAAATTATGGTATACATACTCAGGAACACATCGAAAGAGGCAATTGGGGGCTGGGAATGTAGGACTTAGTGATTCCATGTTTGAAGTATCAACAATTCTAACTATTGGGGAAGTGCTTAAAGCTTATATTTTAGAGTTCATAGGAATATGAGATTGATGTATAGTTCCAATTGACTGCAGATATAACAATTGTTAGTATAGTGACATCATTAAAATAATCTATGAGGCATTGCATGACAGTAAGGGTTTGTTCACCCTTACATTGAAATAAAGAGTGTTTAAAAATGGTCAAAGACCATACTTGATTTGAGATACAGATGATAAGTGAGATGAATCTGAAATAAAAGTAAAGTGAATTGTGAAAGATAAATGAGTTAGGTGGAGTGACACAGGATTTAGAGAATATAGTGATATGAACATAAGAGTTGAATGTATTAACATTAAAGAGAGGTGAATTGTCAAAGGAGAGATGAATTGTTTTTGTGAGTACCACCTTAGCAAGGTGTGCTCAGATTTAGAGAAAGGAAAAGTTAAGCTATTATGAATTGTTCTGTATGAAAATTATTATGAGTTAATGCTACTGGTGAAAGAGGTCTTAGATTCATAATATATGATATGTGAATAGTTTAAAAGATTTATGAGTATTTAATGAAATAGTCAAGATAGTGTGATAGTTAAATCAGTGACTGAAGGACCTATTGAGTTTGGTAAATGTGATCTTTTGGAAGAAAGTATTTGAGTGGTGAAGTATATAGGAAACGGAGAAGCATGTGAGGAAATAATACCTCTACCGTAATGATCAATTAGATGAGAATTTCAAGGATGAAATTTATTAAGGGGGAGAATTGTAACATCCTGTTCCCACATTAAGGGTGAAAACTCGAAATTTCAGTACATGTGAGATCAAAGAGAGACTAAGAAAATGCATTTTCTTGCTCATGCATAATGTTAGCATATATGCACATAAATAGTGAATGTTTGCACATAAAAACGTGGTACATGCATTCATTGATAACTTCTAGGTATAATTAATGTTAAATGTGATTTTATTGAAAATGAGAAGTAGAGGGAGTAGAAAGAGTGATCTTGGTATGAGTGGTGATAAGGAAAGATTTAGAAACAAAATTGGTAGTGATCTAGAAAATGTCCACTGAGTGTGTTTCAGTCTGTTAACCATAACTTTTTCTCTAGTTATCTAAACGAGATGATTCTTGATTTGGATTAAACTTGAAACATATGGGTACATTTCTTATGAAGACATTGAATTTCAATTATGTTTCTAAGAGTTTCAAAATTCCATGAAATTAAGAATTGGGTGTAGTACGTTAATGTATGAATGAAAAATTTATCTTCAAACTTTAAGGGCAAATTTGGGATTGATATAAATAGATTTTGGCAAAATTTCCTTTTGGAAAGTTGTAGATATTTCTTTTATCTTTCCAACGGTATATAATTTGGAACTTTTGGACATCTGAGCTGAAAGTTATGCCCTTTTTATTGTTCTGTCTTAGTTTTGCTATCGTCTTAGTATGACGTCAGGATCATCGTCTTAGAATGACATCAACGTCGTCTTAGAATGACGTCAACATCATCTTAGTATGACGCCAGCATCGTCTTAGTATGACGTCAACATTGTCTTAGTTTGACTTAAGTATTGTCTTAGTTTGACCATTTGCTTCCTTCTTCTGTTCCATTTTGACCCTTTTAGAGGCTGAATCTCGCTTCATGGTCTTCATGAAGTTGTCGCTCCTGAAATCTTCTTTCAAACCATCTAAAGAACACCTTAAGCCGATCTCTGTAGGGAAAGTTATGGTAATTTTCCTAACCTTGTATCATCTGATGATGTCACCTTCGTCTTAAAATGATGTCATATTGTCATTTCCTTTTTCTACCCTTCAGACGATAGAATTTGTCTTCAAGGTCTTCATGAGAGTTTTAGATCGTGAAGTTTTCTTTCAAACCGTTGAAACAGGAAATCTATCCGACATCTGTAGCAAAAGTTATCTAATCGTTCCAAGATAGGTGCAATATGATTGAGGACAAAGCCATGTTTGATTCTTTTGGCCATAACTTCTTCTATAGACGCCTGAATGACTTGATTCTTAAGCAATTGGACTCATAAGACATTGCTTTATATCTACAACGAAAATCATAGCCATCTGAAATTAATTGAGAGAGATTGAGTGGAAAAAGTGGAATGAGTATAGTGAGTGTACTCCTAACTAGTATGAACTGGTGTTATTCTATTGAACATACTTCAGTATTTTTATGATATTTTGATCTGTAGAAATCCAAATGTGATGATTTCTAATTTGTGATAAAATAAAAACATAGAGCTACAAATTATCTGAAGGAAGTGAATTGTAATTCAGTCCCCAAGACTTTCAAGTTTTGGATGGAAGTTGTGCATAGTATACTGTTTTGAACAAAAGCAGTCAAAAAATATTTGAAGTATATCTTTTAAATCACTGAACCAAATTGAATGATTTCGGTGTCGTTAGAAACTTAAGACAGTGGGATGCTACATGTAAAATCCCATTACCCATGTTAAGACTAGAATAGTAAATATAAGAGTTATTGAGCAATTAGTAAGTGCATTTCATGCTCATGCATATTATAGCATACACATACACTTGAATATTGAATTGTTGCACGCTAAAATGATTGTACATGCATTCATTTACATTTTCTGGGTATAATTGAGTTCTAAATGTGATTTATTGAAAATTTATTTGGAGAGTATCTGTATTGATTTAGAATTTTTGTTGAAAATTTAGGAAATTTCTGAAACTTTGGGTAATTTTGAACTATGAAAAATGGCAAGTGGCAAAACAACTGATAAATGGTAATAAAATTTACTGTCCAATGACAATGGGAATTTTGATAAATGACCTTTTGATTTATTGACAAGTTTCATCAAAAATTGAGAGACAATTGGATTAGAAATTGGAGACAAATAGACTAGTTTTTAATAAAGGTCCAAATGGGACCATAGGAAGGGGAGAAGTGGAAGTGACAAGTGTCACTACCACTCTCCACTCACCTCTCACATTGTTTCATTTTGCAAGACACTCTCTTTAGTGTCTTTCATTTTAAACCTTGTTTTTTCTCTCACGAAATGCCCTAACCTTTTTTATCTCTTTCATTTGGTTCCATCCACAACATTTCACTTCTCACCTTACAAACGTTGGAGCTTATTCTCACCTCCATTTACTACTATCATTGATATCTTCTTCATATTGTCACTAAAGGACCTAACACTACCACCTTTAGAAGATGAAGATGGTATGATGCTTTGGACCTAGGGCTAAGTGATATTTCTGAAGATTTGAAGCTAAATCAAGTAAGATATGCTTTAAATATCATGGTATGGTTAAATGATGCTAGAATGATTATGTAATGTATATGTACGTATCGAGGGTGATGAAAAATTTATGTAAATGTCTTGCTCTTGTATATGTATGATGGGTAATAATTCATATATTGTTATAGAGATGTTTTTGAGGTAGAATTATCATCATAATGGTGTTAGTATGAGTGTAAAAAATTTATAATGAATGGGTACATGTACTTGTTCTATTTTTGGTTAATGATCAAATATAGATCATGAATCGGTTTGTGAATGCTATTGAGTTAAAATGAAGTTAAGAATGAAGAGTAAATGAGGTAGAAAAGATGATCTAGGTATAACACAGGTTAGATGTAAAATGTTGGAAGTTATAAAATCTGGAAAATTGAAAGAGAGTGCTGGAAAATGTTAGCAGTAACATTGCCACTGATTAAGCTTCTGTATTTTAGTCATAACTTGTTTTATAGTTATCCAAATAAGATGATTTTTAATTTAGATTAAATTAGAGACATAAAGTTACATTTTTCATTAAGACATCGAATTTAAATTATGTCCTTAAGAATCTCAAATTTAAACATAAAGTTGAGAACTAGGTGTAGCAAATTGGTTGATGAATGTATATGTTTGTGTTCTGTTTTGAGAGTATAAGAATATGTTCTATTTTGAGTGTTTATGATCAAGTATGGAATATAAATTGTGTATGGATGATGTTGAGTTGAAATTAAGGTATACTTGAGGAAGTTATCAACTTGAAATGATGAATGATGAATATGAATTGTTTGACTTAGGAATGAGATATGTTATAGAAAAAGGGTAGGAATTCATGAAATATGAGAATTAGTTGTAAGTGATGAATCAAATGAGTAGAGATTAGATAGTTTAATAAAAACTGTAGTTGAATTGTTATGAAATGATGTTGTATTAAAGGAAGTGAATTTGGGAAAATTTGGAGTGAAAGTGAGGTTAGGATAGATGTAGAAACCATTAGGAATGTTCTTGAGGGAGCTTTGTCTCACTTATATCCATTAAACAGACATTAAGTACACAAAATGGACCTTCTCGAGTCAAAAAAAGCTCCTAGCCTCATTCATGTCTGTTAAATGGACTTTAGGTCTACTAAACAGACCTTCATAGGTCTGAAAAATTCCCAACCCCATCTATGTCTGTCAAGGGGAGTGTATGTTGCTTAGTAGACATTCATTATACACTTTCAGAAATTTTCGATTTAGACCCTCTAGATGGCAAAATCTCTCTTTAGGTTCTTCACAAAAGTTATAGATCTCCAATTCCTCTTAGAAAGAGTCCTAGAATGGCATTAATCCGACATCTATAGAAAACGTTATGCCTTTTGTACCAAGATATAGATGATTGGCTTATTAATGTTTTTCTCAAGGATATTTAGGCTTGATTGTGAACTTCAATGAGCCTAGTTGAAGTTGGATTGAACCATTAAAGTATGGAAAGTGTTTTAGATGTTAAGGAATGATTTAAAGATCTTGTTAACTGGCTATGAGATATGTATTAAGGACATATACCTAGGAATGTCATTGAACATGCATTGTACATATTCCACATATACATATGTGCATAAATGAAAACTTATAATTGTGAAAAGTTGTGATGTGTGTAAATGTGTATGTTTTGCATAATATAGAGGAACATATAGAGTGCCATCATCCAGACGTTGTCGGGACTTCGAGGCAATAGTCTCCGGAGCAAACTGTGAATAACCTAGACGGCTTCACTCAATTAATTGTTTGTGTTAAATTATGTTTGAATTATCTTATGAATGTGATTTGATTGTGCTGATTCCGGGCAATGAAGCTCCAAGGCTTCTGATGCATGAATGTGATATTGAAGTGCTACTTGTATGTAAATATAAAGAAATAAATGTTACTCAACTATTTTTTTGAACGTCGGAATAAGGTCTGAATATAAATGTGCTCTAAATGTGAATGTGAAAGCATGTGATTGATTGAGGATATGTTAATGTGAGGCATTCCAATACATGAATGCATGAAAGATAAAGGTAGTTGTGACCAGAGTCGCCAGTATAAAGAGCTTAAAGCTCAAAATGTGATCAGAGCCTCGAGCTCAGTTGTGAATATACACAATATCCACTAAAAGATATGGGACATTATTTGATATAGCTCGGTATCCACGAGGGATATGGGCTAGTAAAAAGTCACTCGATCACAACGACAATTATAAATAAAAGTGAGTCTTATGTGCATTGCATTTATAATTAATATGTGTACTTTGTATGAATGAAATGTTAGATAAGATTGTTCTGAAAGTGATATGTAATGCTTTATGCCAAAATGCAAAGATGTGAATTATATGTTACGTGTGTTTATGTGTTGCATGAATTGAGTGAACCATCGATGATGGTTATCTCATTGAGATCGCAAAACTCATTAAAATTGCAACATTGATTTTTCAAGACTGAGAGAGGAATTTAGCTACTGAGAGACTCTACAAGAAGCAATATTCTTGTATTTTTGGAAAGAAGAAATGGCTCAAAGTTCAATCAGTTGAGAATGGTGGATTAGATAGCATTTTTGTATAATTCCTCACATGTAACATATTTTGTATTTAGTTTTGTCATTATACATATTCGGATGATACTGTAAAGCTACAATGTACATATTGTTTAATTAATGAAATGAGGAATTTGGCTTTTAAATATTGATTCTTTCTTGATGGTTTCTTATAAGAGAATAAAGAATAATGATGCCATGTTTAATTGAATGTTATGAATGCTCTAACGTGTCATTATCATGGGTTAGGTACTAGAATGTCTTCAGGGTGTTCCGGTACATACCCCATAGTAATGGGGCGTTACATTGGTTAGTATCAGAGCATGGTTTCACATCTGAAGGGACATATCAGGTTAAGCATGAAATATCATTAGAAATGCGAATAATGATAGAAGTTGTTGTTTATTTATAGGTCATTCGCTATAGGTGATCAAGTGGGGCAGTCAGCTGACCTAGGATCTGTAGGAGCCAATAGAGAGTCTTCGATAGCTCGACCTGAGGAAATGCCTTCTAGAGTTTTCGAGAGAAGGGAGAGGAGGTATGATAGGCTGTAGAAGCAGGGGTCTGTAGACTTTTATGAAAGTACAGACCTTGCAGAGGCCGAGGGATGGCTAGAAAGAACAAAGAGGGTTTTTAATTAGATGGACTGCAAATTAGACGAGAAGTTCGACTATGCAGTATCCTTATTGCAAGGCCCAACTTAACAATGGTGGAAGATTGTTCCAGGCAGTACCACCAGGCCTTGCAACCTGAAGTGGGAAGACTTTCTGAGGGTCTTTAAGGAGAATTACATGCCCAGGATCTACTTGGATAGGAAGAGGAAAGAGTTTCTGGATCTGAAGTAGGGCAGAATGTCAATGGCAGAATATAAGATCCGATTCAATTAGTTGATGGGGTATGCTACTGCTTTGATTCGTACCGAAGAAGACAAGTGTAGGATATTTGAAGATAGGCTGAACATGGAGATCGGGATAAGGCTAGCAATTTCCAACTTGAGCAGTTTCACCGAGTTAAGAGCTGCTTCTATTTGCCCCCGAAATGTTGTTTATTGATGAATAAGCGTGATTTAAATTAATGATGGGTTCATTATGGATTTATTTTTTGGAGTTAATTATCATGTTAATGTTAGTAAGATTTTATGACATAGGTTAATTGAATTAAAGTGTTAAGGTAGTAAGATTGCCCGAAGGGCATTTTTGGAAGATCACTTAAGTTAGAAAGTCTTAAGGCATTGAAGGAAGTGTAAATTGGAAATTTTATATTTATTAAGGTTATAGATGGGAAGAGGAATTGTTGTCTTGTTTTAAGGAAGAAGCAAAAACATGAATTTAGAAGAAGAGAAGAGAGAGACATACAAAAGAAGAGAAAAGAGAGAAAAAACGTGAGAGAAGATGAAGGAAAGAAGAAGCTCGTGAGAGAGAAAGATAGAAGAAGAAAAAGAAGAGGAAATCAACTTGTTAAGGTAAGTTCATCTTTTCTTCTTGCTTTATTAGAGAAAGAGAGAGAAATGGGTTTATGTTGGGAATGAAGGAAGGAAGAAGGTGATTTAAGAGACTTATTTGATTTTTAAGGTTTCTAAACTAGGTTTTGGCTTTTCTAAACTAGATGGACTATGGATAAGTTAGGATTAAGTTCAATTTCGTTACTTTTGATTATTGAAGTTTTACTGGATTTCCATTTAAATTTGGATTGAACGAGAATTTTGGTTATGTAAGGAAATTAAAAAAACCCCATCCAAAAGCAAGAGGAAGGGCACAATTGAGTTTGGATTTTCAAGCGAAATAAGGTAGGTTTCATGTTTATAATAGAGTTAATGAGCCACTAATGTTTTCTTTTAAATTAAGAGAATAAAATGATTTCAATTACTTCATATATGTTGCTTTTATTGCTTTTGATTGATTTGAGAAATTGCTACATGTTTGGTGTATGAATTTTGATGATGAATTGTGAAATGGATATGGAAAATGGTTTGGACATGTTTCATTTTTATGAAAAATCATGTTTCGGAAATGTGCCATTTTGGGCAATACATTTACAAGTGAAATGCATGATTATGTGGGTTTGATGTGGTGTGTTCTATGTATCAAGTGCACTTCGACTAAAGGCTTCTGCCGCCTACCCGTTAGTGGCATGGAGCTTCTTTACGGACTTCCCTAAATTCATGACTACGTAAAACTATTATGTGGGACTGCGATACACAAGACCATTTTATGGAATTATGTTAGTACGTTCTATTTATGGACCTACCCAAACCATTCTAATGTGCTTATATGTATATGATTTGTGAGCAATTGGAGGAATGCATAAATTGTGTTATTTGTGAATTGGTTTACATGATGAGTTTTTGGGAAACATGTACTTTACGATTCCAATATAAATTTTCTATGACAAATGATCAATTTAATGTTTTCACTTATTATCCATTATAAACTTGTTACCCACAAGCTTTTAAGCTCACTCCCTTTCCGTCCCATCTACAGGTGATGAGCAAGAGATCGAGTGATCTAGAGTCAAGGCATCACTCCAAATTTGCTTGCGTTGTATTTATAGTTAATTTTGGAAAACACAAGGCTTTAGTCGCATTTTGAGAACTATTGGTTTATGCATCTTTTGTGTTTTTGGATTTTGATATTGATGAAGTAATGTGGCTTGGAATGCCATTAAAGCTTTGTAAACCTCTTATCTTTTGTTGTCAATGAAATATGAATTGTGTATGGATGATGTGAGTTGAAATTAGATATACTTGATGAAGTTATCCACTTGAGTTAATGAACTTTGAACATGAATTGTTGTTACTTATAAGTGATAGGTTATGGAAATGAAAGATAGAATTTTGTGGATGATGAGAATCGGACGTATGTGATGAATCAAATGAGTAGAGGTTAGAGAGTTTAATGAAATAAAAATTGGTAGTTGAATTGTTATGAATGATGTTGCATTAGTGGAAGTGAAGTTGGCATAATTTTCAAGTCCTTCATAAGGGTAAAAGTTTATATACAGAATTCAGGAAAAATATTGGATTAATCTAGGCTGAATTAGACAAAGTTATCTTCCTGGAAGTTATAGCTTATCCTCTTGTTTTCTAACGGTATAAAGTATGAAATTTTTGGATAGCAAAGTTAAGAGATATGATCATTATAATTTGGTGAGACTACATAGAATGTATATACCTAACAACTATAGTAAATGAAGTGATATCGCACTATAAGAGTTGAATTCGAAAAGATTATGAGTGAAAGGGATGTTATAATAGATATAGGATCCATGGGAAATGTCTTGGAGATGGAAAATTGAGTAAAAATCCGAAAGTTACATGATCAGGCCGTGAAAATGGACACTAACTGTGTATTCTAGATGTAGAAAACCCGCCAGAACCGAGGGATACACCATCTGACCATGTATTTCCACACAGTCTGTGTTTTTTGACCCTCTAAATGGCAAAATCTCACTTTTGAGTCTTCACGGAAGTTGTAGATCTAGAAGTCCTCTTCTCAACCGTCCTAAGATGACCTTAATCCGATATATTTATTGAATGTTATGCCAATTGTCCCAAAACAGATACAATATGAATGAGGACAAAACTATGTTTGATTCTTTTAGCCATAACTTCTTGATTTGAACTCTAAATGAAGTGATTCTTAAACAAATAGTTTCCTAATACATTTTTATATCTCTTGATAAAAATTAGTATCCTTTTGTGTTGACTTGAAAAATGTTGATGGAAAGAAATTGATGGGTCAGTTGGAAGAGCATGACTGGGTTATGAACATACTTAGGATTTTTAAGCATATCTTGACCTATAGAGCTCCAAATTAAATGGTACTTATTTCAAAATAAACTAGAGACATAGAGCTACAATTTTCCTGAGGAAGTCAATTTGTGATTTCGGTGTTTGACTAGTGGGGGCACGCTAACCTTGTGGGATGATGGCTAGTGAGGGTTCATTGAAATAACCCTCCAGGGTAATACACTCATGTTTTATGACTCTAGATGTTGGGCTCTGGAAACGGGGTCCTACACTTGTGGTATCAAAGCCCAGAATTACTATCTTACATGGGCATTTTTGGAAGTATGTATCAAGGTACATACATTGTGAACATGTCATAGCAGGCAGTAGCAATTGATCCTTAATCTGAGTTGCATATGTGTAAGTCACACGCATGAGCATTTGTTAAAAGTTTGAGCTGATAGAAATAGTGAGAAGAATGATGATCTGTCAAAATATAAAAAAAAATGAAAATTATGGATATTTTAGAACTGAGAAATAGTATATGGCTAGATATGACAGATAAAAGACCCAACGCATTTGTATTGGTGGATGTATTATTAATTATGACATCAATATTGTATTGTGGTGATATATCCTCGAATGGGAAATGGATGTAAATATATTGTCGTGGATTGATTAAGGAAAATAGAGATAGGGTATAAATGACAAGATTTAAATTGTTTAAGCAAAGTTGGATGAAAAAAAATTATTATGATTTTATGAGGATGAACTTAGAACTGAAATGGTTGTTTTTTTTAATATAACAAGAGTTATGCTCCACCATAAGAAGATATTAGTGAAATGGAGATTAGAATTTCATAATGATTATGCATCTATAATTCTAAATGGATTAAGGTTATACATATGGAAGATAAAATAAATGATAATAGGAAAATGAGATAGAAATGAGGGAATAGTAAAAGGGAAACGAAATAGACATAAATGACTTTTCATAAGATTAATGAAATGATATGTAGTATCACTACGAGAAATTGTATTTTTAGTGAAAGTAAAAGTTGTCACTGAAAGCAGTAATATTTCTCACTATTATTAATAGTGTCCAATTTTTGAAGTCATCACCTCCCATTAGAAATACCTCCGTCACTAATAAGATAGTGACTAATTTAAAAAATGATCACAATTATGCAACACTTTTGTGACACAACTACTGACACTAAAACATGTGAAATGTGCGACAAAACTATATGGTCACAATAACTTTACATATTTATGAAAAGTTTATCGTCACAAATAATATAAAGTAGTGACGAATTAAGTCGTAACAGTACTTTATTTTATTGTGACAAAATTGCCGACACTAAAACCTATCAAATGTGTGACAACACTATATGGTCACAACAATTGTACTTATTTATGACAAATTTGTTGACACAAATAATATAAAGTAATAACAAATAAAGTTGTAACAATACTTCATTATATTGTGACAAAAGTGTCTGACAATAAAACCTATATAATATGTGGCAACACTATATAGTTACAACAACTTTACATATTTATGACAAGTTTGTTGGTACAAATAATATAAAGTAGTAATGAATGAAGTCGTAATAGTACTTCATTTTATTGTTACAACATTAACGCCACTAAAATAATTATAAATATTGACTATTTGCCATTAATAATTTTTTTGTCAGTGTCCATTACTTCTTGGTCACTAATATTTTAATAAAAAGTGTCAACATCATTTCATCACAAAAATGAAAATTGGTTCTTACAAAAAGTATTATCACTAATGTGTTTATTATTGTCACAAATAAAACTGTCAATTCATCAACGGAATTACATTAGTTATAAAAGAAATTTGCATCAGTGGCTATATTGTTTAACAGATTTCGCCACCAGTATGAAAGTTATATGTTACAATAATGTTGTCACTAAATAAAGAATATATGTTACAATTGCCTAATTGCCGAAATTCTCTATATTGGCATTTTCCAAACTCTATGTACCAGTAGCCAAAACATACATCTCCAGGTTTACCTGACCAATGCTGGTAAAGGAAACTAAAAATCAAAATCAGTCATATAGAAACACCAAAAGATGTTGCAAGGGCATCGAAGCTCATTATGGATACTTTTAAAAACAAGAACCAAACTCAAGAAGATTGTCCCAGGCAAACCAACAAATTTACATAACTAGTAAATAAGTTTTAAGGACTTTACGTGATTTACCCTCAGAGTCTTTTCCTTTGACATTCTTTTGCAATCCCAATTGATTCACATCTAAGATATCAATAAAAAATACAAATTAGTATTTTGCCAAAGAGGACAACGTCAAGTCTGATTGAGCTTATTGAAAATATGCTCAAAATAGATTCATATAATTCCACCAAGTGATCTAGCATTTAAATACCAGAAAGAACTTCTGATAACTAACATATGGGACTTCTAAATCATGTAGCAAACAACTAACTTAATCTCATATATTCCTGGTGATTTGAGATTCAAGCTTATTAGCATTATTATTAGATAGATGTACATCATACTTATCCTGCCAAAGTATAATAACATAATCAGCTCAAGTCTAATAAATGAAATCATGATATGATGATAAAAGAAAAGTATACCAGTGAAATAGGGAGAGCAAACATCCCCTAACAACCCACAACCCACAGCCCGTGACAAACAAATTGGAAAAATGAATTAAACAAACAAAAGAATAGACACGTATAAGATAAACTAAGTAAAATATATGCTCACACATGAGACTAAAGCCCCAAATTAGAAAAAGTGGGAAAAATACCTTGATCATTTCTAGTAGTAAAGATTATCATTCCTGTCTCATCTCTAATCAAGCATTCAACAATCTTCATTTGGCATAACTGAGGACCGTCAACACGACCCTTCTACAATACCATCTTTGCACTAATAGCTTTCACGGTAAGAGTGACCACTAGTGCCTGGCCAGAGCTGGTCCATCTTGGTGAATACAAGTTTCCTCAATCTTGATTTTGAATCCACCATTTTCTAGAATCCTAGTGGAAAGGTAAATTAGAAACACACGAACACAAATGAAGGTATAGCACATAGGCATAAGTGGATTACTTGAACTAACATTAAACCTTTGAAAATAAGAAAGATCATTTAAGCCTAAATATTAGGTAAGCCAATTCAGTCTTATCTACTTTATATATAGAAAAATCGATCAAAGAAACAAAACTTTTAATCTCTTTACGCCAAATGTCTTTATCGATAAATTCAAGTTAATGAGAATTATGTGAACAAAGAGAAATTAGAAAACATGAAAGATCCAGATCTCATATCAATTATCACATCAAAAGACATTCTAAATTTTCGATCCTCGAATTAGACTTTCTAACTTATGCAAAATTAGACTTATAAAATTTCCTAAATTAGTAAATCAAGAGTTGAAACTAAAAATAAATAATAAACCCCAATACATAAAAACTACAACTAGTTATTTCCACAGTCAGTTACATCTCCACAGTAGTAGGAGAATGGCATTAGCCTGAAGAGTATAGACTTTATAATAGCTAGTCAGACCTATGCACTAGTTATTTCCATAGTCAGAAATGCAACCAAAATTCTCTAGTCAACAGTTCCTAGGACTACAAAATAGCCTACTCAACAATTTCAAAAGAACACAGGATAATCTTATTCCTCTCAATGACAGAGATAGCAGAGCTAGCAATCAGGATAAGATATATACTCAACAAACACAACAGAAAGGAGCACTAACGTTACCTAGAATAGCATTTCGCTGGGTTGAATATCGCGATGTGTATTCACCAGATCAAGACATTCTGCACCTATAAGAAATCAGGTACGGATTAGTTGCATCTCGAAGATGACATGCCTTCAAGAATAGATCAGATGGTAATAACATGTTACTTGGGATGAGTTTATTGAGATACTGAAGGTGAAATGATGGAGAAGACAACCCCAGAAACCCTAGGCGATGCCCAAGAAGGTTAGTGAGAAAGGAATACAAAATTAACCCAAAAATTGGACACAATCCAATGGAATACAAAATTAACCCAAAAATTGGACACAATCCAATGGAATATACTTATCTGAGCTAGATCCCCTTAATGGAAGCCCCAAGGACTACTTCTTGATGATTTAATTAGTTTTGATTTTCGAGTCTCATAAGAAAAAGAGATGTGAAACTGGCAGTGTTTCCAAGATAGATAGTTGTTGCCACGGATCATAGTGCATTGGCCATGACGCGGGAAGTAGCACGTACATTGGCTCAGAGGTGGGCCCCAGTGCAGGTGAAGGTGTTTAGAGAGAGCTAGGTTTCCCGAAAGTGCGTATTGGCAGGAAGGGTTGTCTCGCTCAATGTCTTCGTTCTGATCACCTTCAGGTTAGGATACTTTAGTGGAATGGCTAGTGGACTGGATTGCCTTACAATATAGCCTATGATGTTGATGACTCTCCTCAGCTTCGACACCATAAGATCTGAATGGATGGTTAGCTAGAGGTCACACCCTACATCGCAAATCTTCCTAAAGATGAGAAAGAGTCCATATTGTTGTTACCTAATCGAAGAACAGAGGGAGAGAAGTGTCATCGCACACCGGTGAACTGCGTCTCCCTACCAAATCGAGAAATGCATCGAAGACAAGAGGAAAGCCCTAAGTTGTTATACCCGAAGTGTATTATCTCTTGTATTCCTTATAAAATATCGTTGCTTAGAGCTGAACATGTAGTAAGGTCCTAGCAAATGTCGTTTTGTTTGCTACTAAATCAGACGTTAGTGTTTTAATTAGGTTTCAATTGAACTAAGTCAGACGTTAGTGTTTTAATTGGGTTTCAACTCAATTTGGTAATAGCTCCTTATACATTTGTAATTTCCATCATTTATTAACGAATTTTTAAATTCTAAAAAAAACTAGTCATTTGTTATTAAGCTTATGAAAATGCAATACCTTCTAATAGATACACACATTCGTATGATTTAATTTTCTTTCTCCTTTCTATTTAAAATAATACTTAACATTTACGTCTACTCAATTTAGTCCGCTAAAAATAAAAGAACTAAAAAAAAACACTCCCACAAATTACAAAATCACTTCTAACTAACTCAAGCAATCATAACTTTACAACCTAATTACTTTAAAATTAAAACTTGTGATCTCACAATTTAGCAACCTCTCTCCCTTTCTTTTTTTATTATTTTCTTTCATGAAAAAGGAAAGTAGACACTAACTAATTGAATTTTTATTGACAAAATTTTTCGTCATAACAAGTACTTAGGCTTTTAATAACAAAACTTAGTGATAAAAGAAAATTTGACAATATTAATATATTATAATAGTGACAATTTAATTGTAAAGGTACTAAATTGTCACAATTTTCATTGTATTAGTGACACAAAAATAAATCATCAGAGTTAATTTAAACAATAATATCAATCAATTATTTTGTCACAACAAATCTCGTATCTGTGACGAAATAATACTTAGGCACACAAAAATTGTCACTAAATTAAAAAGGTA
>JANZLX010152540.1:0-16364 GCA_025531955.1 Erythroxylum orinocense
TAAAGATCTACGTAAAGACCTAAACCTAGCGTCTATTCCATATATAAGGTACTATTCTGCCATGATACAGGTACGAGATTACAACCTTAGCTTTTTCTCTGTTCTCAGCAATCAAAACTTCCACAAAAGACTAACTTGAGCGTCGAAGGGGCCTTCCGGAAATCAACCCCCGGCGTGCCTTTGTTTGTTTTGCAGATATTCAGCAACCAAGGCCACATGGAATTATGAATCCGAGCAATAACGTTTAGCCCCAGCAGAATATGAGAGAACCACCATGCAATTCAACAACGCGAAATTATGAAATTCTGTCGTACCTCTACTAATAATCATTCATCTTTGGTGCATAAATGTGAAATTCATATTACAGCCTTCTAACTAAATGGTATAAGAAATTAATGACTGAGATTAAGTATGATACCTCAGTATTTAGCCATTTCACAATGAATTTCGCCTGATTGGGAAAGGTCTTTCTCAAACGTAATCAGTAATTCTTTTCTCTAAATAATTGATTTACATCTATCTTCTATACTATTTGTAATTTGCATTAATAATATACCAAACAAATAATTGTATCCTTGTCTGCTGTGCAAAATTTCACATCAAACCACTGACTCCGTAAGTTCAACTCAAAACATTTAGGATTCAAGTATTACCATTAAATTTTTTAACGATCTAATTATAAGTTTAAGGAGTTAAAAATACAAGACGCTTCTATAGTTTAACTAACTTAAAAAATCTTCTAATTTTAAAATTATAAAAATTTCATTTCACTTTTTAATCCTTTTATTAAAAAATGAGCAAATATATATGTGACATGAATCATACATGTTAAATTTATCCTAAATTAATTAAACTTACTCTAAATTAATAATTTAAGATAAATACAATAAATTATCTGTTTAGGTTAAATATAATTGATTCATGACAAATTTAAGAGTTGACATGAATCATTGCATCACTAACATTTGATTGGTTTTCGTGTTTTTTTTGTTAAATCAGAAAATTTATATAGATTAAAAGAAATGTACAACGTTAGAGACTACTCATTTAGTGGTCTTTTAAGGTACTACAACAAACTATCCTATCCATATGCACTTATTAAAGAAAGGCTTCGTTTCACAAGGGGACGTACTAAAATAAAAGCGTGGAGGCTCCAAACCCCTTACATCTCACCCTCACTGCCAGAACAATTCATCATACCAATGTTCCAACCTTAGCCACATTAGAACCCAACAGTGACCAGATATTTGTTAATCTCTAACAACCAGAATCATATGCCAAATAAGATAACACAAACATAAGAAAATAGAAACTATATGGTAATCTCCTGATCTTTCTGCTTGTAGAAAGAATAAATATAACTTGAATTTTGGGAGATCTCTATGGATACTGCCACTTTGTTGCTATGAACTCTAGAGAAAATTGGAAATTCCAACTCTCATCCTGTCTGCTCTTATGACGGTGACTCATATGCTGTTTGGCAAATGAAGTTCCTGCGCTATCAAACCTGTAGAAGATAAATGTTAGTAAAATTGACACTTTCTATTTGAGTTACCTCCTCTAGGTGTTTGAGCTCTGAATGTGCATAACTTAGGCGATTACTCTGAGGCTCATGCTCCCAACATTCTTGGCTTCATCTTTGAAGGTTCTAGCATTCCTTTCAACTCATCTATGGTAAACAATAGTAGAAAGAAGGATTGGGAAATTGTGGGTGTCTAAAGGTCCTGATTGGGAGGAAATGTTAAACCAAGAGAGAATAGAAGGAAGGGTTGGCTGTATAGGAATATGTAAGTGAAAATACGAGATGCATCAGTCCCAAATCAATTTAGAGAATGGACATGCAAAAAACAAGTGGTCATTAGTTTCATTTGCCGATAAACACAAGGAACAGTAGTTAGGAGTTTGGAGGTATGAGAGTTTATCACGAGTTTGTAACTTTTGAAGGAGAGCAAGCCAGAGGATAAAGATGCACATCGGTTTACTGCCTTTGAACCATACTAGCTTGTGCCAAGGTACTTCCTGTAAAGAAGGTCTCAAGAATTTATAGGTTGAGTCATTAGTATACTATCTTGTGGGGCTTCCTAACCATTCCAAACAATCAGATTGGGTACTATTGGGTTGGTATGAAGGTGTCTCAAGGTTCCTTATGATCTCAATGGATGTCCCATGCCACCGCCACTCATTATAGTTGATTACTTCAGCTACTTTGGCTGACATTGGAAGCTTTGAGCCATTAATCTCCCTTGGAGAAGAGAAATTCTGCAGTATTCCTCTCGGATGCCATGGGTCCTGTCATAAAAGAGTAGATATACCATTGCCTATCCTAAATCTGAATTAGTTCCACAATTTATCTCGCACATATAAAATTTTCCTCCTACTCCAAAAACTATTAAAGATAGGTTGAGCATTCTAGAAGTTTTGTCGTGTGTTTTGCTGTTATTTTCATAACAAGAGTTTAAAGGAAAAGATTATTTGAAAATTTTCAATAATCTTAAAAATTAAATTTTTTTTAAAATTTTTGTTAATCTTGCGAGAATTCCATACTTTTTTTACCCAATTTTATATTCAAATAGCTTGGTCCATAACTTTGGCCATAAAATAGATGCCTTAAAAAGATTCCACTTGAGTTTATGCCATAAATATAGTACTTATGGGGACTGAATCTCCTGATTTAGAAGAATAAATACAAAACAAATCTATGTTGAATATAAAATTAATTAATTATTTCTCTAAAAAATAATTATCTTGATATGGAAAACGTTAATGGTGAAGAAGCATGTGCCACGATTTATAATTAAAGGAAAAGTTTATTGATCCCATCATCTAGGTTCAGCTGTATAGATAGCTTCTATAGGTGTTATGAGTTCCAAATTTTGGTATCTTGCGGATAAGGTGAAAATATCTTCAGTTTATCATGTTCTTTCTTGTTTTGTTGTCCAAAATTGAAAAGAAAGCATTACCTTACACTTGTCTATTGGATTTACAAGTCATCTCCATTGACCCATTATTTCCTAAGGAAGTAACCACTTCAAATAAAACTGATATTTGTTCGAGGCAGCATAAAAAACAGATTGTTCGATTTCTATATTAAACCCAATTGACTTAATACACAAGCAAGACAAATAACATCGAGCATCTGATGCAAAATATAAGATAAATTATGCGTAACTTTTGTTTTTTGGTCCTTTTGTGGCCTTCAATTGATCTTGAAAGTCAAAATATATGTTCCATTCTGGAATCCATTTTATGCTGTACAAATTGCAATTGGCTTAATGTGAATATGGAATTTTATATGCATTTAGAAGGAATAATCCATATGGCTCGACTAATCAATTAACATGCCAAAATTTGGCCCTCCACCGGTGAATTGTAGTAGAGTCAAGATCAGTATTTGTTGGCAGTAGGAAGAGACTAGCACAAATGTGAATCATTAACTCTTAAAATAAGCATTTATGTGTAAACTCTTATCAAGGTCGGTTTGGAATTACAATATGGTAATTGATTTGTAGAAAAAAATCATTTATTTAAATATCATTCAACAATAAACCTTCATTGAAATTAGCAGGTTCAACTTCAGGACAGTAAAGATGGCATTATAATGTGAAAAACAAACTTGGTTGTGTTGACAATTGGTAGATGGAAGTTACTTTTCATATTGATAATTAAAGGAAACATTGATGAAAAAGTCAAACCAATAGGAATTGGTTTCAAGGCTTACACAAGTTCTTAGCTAACATGAAGCAAGTGTACATCTCTATCATTTCAAGTGAGACGTTCTAGCTCATTGGCTCGTTAATCCTATGATGAAAGTACTAAACCACTGGAGAGATTTAGATTTCTATTCTTCCTCTTAAAAAATCAACCATAGAAAAAGAACCAAACTCGGGCATTTGATGAAATTAATGAGGGACGCTTACCAAACAAATAAAAAGCTTCTTGATAGGCAATATTGTATTTTCTAAAAGAGTCCATTTCTTGATCATATAGATCACATCCTCCAAATGAGCAACACATCAGACACTCCAGGATATTCTTCCTGCTGTCATCTTCCAAGAACATGTCACTTTCGCTTTACGTTATTTGGAACCAATCATGAAAACAAATCATCTGGTTTTTAGTCAAATGACCAACCGCAAATTCTTATTTTCATTTCTCTGCTCTTTTGCTTTCTAACATAATAAGTTTCTGTTGGAGCACAAAATGAACACTGGAGAACCTGAGACATGTCATGGTTCAGACATGATGGATTGGCTTGTAGGATCTATTTCAATCTCACCTTCTTTCCTGGAAGATCCATATGAGACAGGAGACATCAACACATCTCATCAATGGTGGGACAAAAGTCAGGAAAGTTGTTAGGAACCAATCAACAATCAAACTGGTCTTAGAAATAGCACCAATAACATATATGTGTTAAGTGACCATTTCACCACAATAGCTTAAGCTATTGTGTGAGGCCAACTTAATTGGTTCTATATATTCTCTAACACACCCCCTCAAATGAAAGCCCTTTGGGCTTGAAACTTGTACAGGCCCACTCTACCTTGTGCTGAAGAATAGGTGGGTGGCAGGATTCGAACTCATGACCACTTGGTCACAAAGGCTCTGATACCATGTTAAGTGACCTTGGCTTTATATATTCTTTAACAATATGCCAGTACGAGTAGCTTAGTAGAACAAAATGATTCTGCCATATCTAATAATTCACAACAATCTTATTCTAAAAAGAGAAAATTTCCCTACAAACCAGATCTGAAAACATCACAGAATCATCAGTAAAGGAACCAAAATCATCGTGGAAACATTGAAGAACATGATGGTGGTCAAGCAACTATTGAAGAAACTGAAAGAGGAAAAAAAATCAAATGGAAACAAGAAAAGTATGAATAAGGGCACTGGAAATAATAGTGCCAAAGGTAACAAAGAAGGAAGATGGGCAGGGCAATTACTTGACCCTTGTGCGTCTGCTATCACAATAGGAAACTTGTCTCGTGTCCAACACTTTCTCTATGTCCTCCATAAGCTAGCTTCTCAAACCGAAGACTCTAACCACCGACTAGCAGCTCATGGTCTCCAAGCATTGACTCATTACCTATCATCATTAGCAGCCACCTCCTCTTCAGCCTCTATAGGGCCTACAAATTTTTCTTCTACTGAGCCAAAGTTCTTCCAACGGTCTTTACTCAAATTCTACGAGGTCAATCCTTGGTTTGCCCTTCCTAACAATATAGCAAATGCTTCTATCCTTCAAATTCTCACTCTGAAAACAGATCGCTCTCGCACTCTACATATTCTTGATATTGGAGTCTTTCACGGTATAAAATGGCCTATAGTTGTTGAGGCATTGACTCAACGATTCGGAGGGCCTCCACCACTGGTACGCATCACAGTAATTACTGCCCCTTCTGAAACTGACCAAAACACTGAGACCCTATTTTCCATCGGGCCTCTAGGAGACAATTTTTACATGAGGCTACTTAGCTTTGCAAAATATATGAACATCAATTTGCAAATCAATACACTTGATAATCATCCTTTACAAATCACCAATCCACAAGTTATCAACACCAACCCTGAAGAGACCCTGATTGTTTGTGCCCAATTTAGGCTCCATCATTTGAACCACAATACCCCTAATGAGATAACTGAGTTCTTTAGAGTCTCGAGAATCTGGAACCAAAAGGTGTGATACTCACTGAAAACAACATGGATTGGAGCTGCAACGCTTGTGGTGACTTTGCAACAGGATTTTCAAGGAAAGTGGAGTATCTATGGACGTTTTAGACTCAACAAGGTCAGCTTTCAAAGGCCGTGAAAGCGAAGAAAAAAGGTTAATGGAAGGAGAAGCAACGAAGGCATTAACAAACCATTGTGAGATGAATGAAGCTAAAGAGAAATGGTGTGAAAGGATGAGAGGAGTAGGATTCCTTGGCGAGGTTTTCGGAGAGGACGCAATTGACGATGGTCGAGCCTTGTTAAGGAAGTACGACAATAACTAGGAGATGAGAACAAATGAGAAAGATGGGTCTATAGGGCTATGGTGGAAAGGACTGCCTGTTTCAATTTGATCATTGTGGAAGTTGGAACTTAATGGGAATGGCAGTTAAAACAGTTGAAGGTTGCAGTTCCACACTTTTCACACCTTTTCTCTCTTTTTGCACAAACTCAAGCAATGTATTAAACTGTATCTATGGAGACTCTCCATACTTTTTCTTTCCCTTAAAATTTCTTGATTATCTTTTAACGGACTTGAAAGAGAACCGTAATGAAACCAGAAAACATAAACTTAAACTTGACTTTGATTTGATAACGTCAATGTCCAATTTGTGATTATTGTTTGTTGATGCAGCAAGTTAAAAATATTTTCTGCAGATTTTACTCTTTTGTCCCCTTCGTTCTCTCAATCAACTTCGTAACAGTCTCCTTTACAAAGTAACTCATAGAGTTTCAAAGCAAATTGTCATGTTCTACATGTTTTGAAGCCCACAAGGTGAGGTTCGTTTTAAAAAGAGTCTTCTAGAGCATGTTGGAAACTTATGGAAGATTCTGGAATATGATGGAAGCTTATAGAAGACCCTAGAAGCTTCTAAAATATGATAGAAGACTATGGAAGCTTATGGAACATTGTAGACCAATATGGAACACTATAGAAGCTTGTAGAATGTTGTAGATATGTACATAATGTACATAAAAGATGTAGAGTAGTGTAGAGAATTCTAGATGGTGATTGTGAGCCCTTGGATCAAATATGTACTAGCCATCCATTAAGGAGGTGGAAGGCTATAAATATCCAAGGGGACTTCATTTGTAGGGGGCATAGAGAGTTAGAGAGCATAGAGAGTTCTTAGCATTTCCCTTGTAAAGCTTTCTTAAGAAATATAAGCATTCTCCAAGTTTCCTCATTCTTATTCTTGTTTTATCTTACATCTTTACTAACTTGTGCTAGCTTTGTTAGAGCATTCGAGGGAGAGGTTGACTTAGTTGCGAGATATATAACTAAGTGCCAGGCGGTTCATTGGTAAAAGACCAAGTTCGTTGGTGTCAGAGCCAAAGGTTATGCTCATCATTGCATAGTAAAGATGTCAAGAATAAGTGGGACTACCAACGTTGGAGAGGAGAAGAAGATTGGTAGGGAGAGATCAAGGTCAAGGGACATCTTGGTAGACATCAATGGAAGGCTTGCGAAGGTGGAGCTCGCGGTGGCCGAAGGGAAAGACAAATTCGAAGAGGTAGACCAATGCTTCGCGAAACTTAAGAACAGGAGAGAAGAATTCTAAGGGGAAATGCAAGGTGCCTTGAACATTGCCATTTCCACATGTCAAGATTAAGTAAAGGCTTTAAAGGAGACCCTTCAATCTAATATCCTTCGCCTCAAGGAAGAGCTTGAAAAGGTCGTGGATGAGTTAGTCCTTTGTAAAAGGGCGATTGCTCAAGGGGGAAGCAATGCTGCACCTACGATAGTCATTATTTCTTCGAGGGTAGATGTTCCAAACCAAAGGAGTATGGTGGGGTAAGGAACGCGAAGGAGATAGATAACATTTTTTGGAGCTTGGAACAATACTTCAACACACTTGGTGTCATGGAGGATGGTAAGAAGATTGATACCACCACTCTCTATCTTGAGGATACCATAATGGTATGGTGGAGAAGAAGACATGGTGAGAGGGGTACTTACATCATTGATACATGGGATGAACTCAAGGAACTCAAAAGGCAATTTTACTCCAAGAATGCTGAGTTAGAGGCGAGAGCCAAGCTATGTTGTCTCACACAAAAGGGGAGCATTCGTGACTATGTGAAGAGTTTTCTGAGGTGCTTCTAGAAATCATCGACTATCTAGGTAAGGAAGCACCCTTTGCTTTTATGGATGGTTTACAAAATTGGGTGAAGTTAGAGATTCAAAGGTGCGTTGCATAAGACCTCACTAATGTTATTTCCATTATCGAATCACCCATTGAATTTAAGAAACTCGAGAAGCCTAAGTCTCACAAAGACAAAGGTGGCAAGGGAAAGAGTGAGGGAGATAACCATCAAAGCAAAGAGGGCTCTCATAAGTATGGCAAGCATAACAAAGGTGATCATAAGGAGGATAAAGGGGGAAAAGCATCGATAAAATATTTCGTTTGTGAGGGACCGCACAAGGCTAGATAAAGCCCGAACAAGAGCAAGCTCTCCACCTTAATCGAAGAAAGGGAGGAGCAACGACAACGTGAAAAGACCAAGATGGAGTCTTTAAAAATCCTAAATGCCATTAAAACCAAAGTTGAAGTGCCCAAGTTTGAGAAGAAGGGACGTTTGTTTGTGGAAGTTAAGGTGGTGACCAAACTATGAAAGCTCTAGTGGGCACCAGAGCTACTCACTACTTCCTTGAAGTAGAGGAAGCTATTCGGTTGGGCCTCAAATATAGCAAGGAGCAAGGGTGGCTCAAAGCGGTGAATTCTGAGCCAAATTCAACCTTTAGAGTTGCTCATGATGTTAAGATTTGCCTATGTGAGTGATCTGGCCTTATTAACTTTTCAATTGTTCCTATGGACGATTATCCAATTATGCTTGGCATGGAGTTCATGGATCATGTTAAGGTCATGTCGATTCCCTTTGCCAACACTATATGAATCTTGAAGAAGGATAATACATGCATGGTGCCTTTGTCACCAGAGGCAAGTCTGCAAGCCAAGTAACTCTCAGCCATGCAACATGTCAAGGGGGTTAGAAAGGCATAACCCACATTCTTGGTGGCACTTAAGAAGGAGGAGCAAGTTCTACCACAAGGTCTACCCAAGGAGATAACCTACGTCCTTAAGGAGTTTAAGGATGTGATGCCTACGGAGTTGTCGAAGAGGCTCCCACCAAAACGAGAGGTGGATCATATGATTAAGTTAGTGCAAGGTGCCAGTCCACCCTCGGCAGTACCCTATCGAATGGGGCCTCTTGAGCTTACGGAACTGAGGAGGCAACTCAAGGGGTTGTTGGATGCTGGGTATATCCAACAATCAAAGGCTTCATATGGCGCACCTGTGCTTTTCTAAAAGAAGCACAATGGGTCACTCCAATTATGCATTGACTATAGGGCGCTCAATACAATCTCCGTGAAGAATCCCATCCCATTGATTGCCGACTTGTTTGATCAACTTGGAGAGGCACAATGGTTTTCCAAGCTTGATTTGAGATTAGGAAACTATCAAGTGAGGATTACTAAGGAAGATGAGCCAAAGACAGCATGTGTGACGAGGTACGGTTCTTTTGAATTTTTCGTCATACCCTTTAGACTCATAAATGCACCTACCACTTTTTGCACCCTAATGAATCAAGTGTTGCAACCTTTCTTGGATAAATTTGTTGTACTATACTTGGATGATATTGTAGTATATAGTAAAACATTGGAAAAGCACCTTATGCACTTACGATAAGTTTTTCAAGTTTTAAGGGAAAACGAGTTATACGTGAAGAGGGAGAAATATACTTTTGCACAAACATAAAGTCATGTTCTTGGGGCACATTGTGGGAGGGGGCAACCTAAGGATGGACAAGTCTAAGGTGTAAGTCATCCATGATTGGGAACCACCAAGGAAGGTGTTCGAGTTACGCTCCTTTCTTGACCTTGTCAACTACTACCGCAAGTTCATTAAAGGATATTCCTCCCTCACATCTCCCTTACCGATCTACTGAAGAAGAATAGAGTTCAGGCTTAGGATGCCAAATGTTAAGGAAGCAGTGATGGAATAACCAATGTTGGCCCTTCCCGATCACACCAAGGATATGAGGTACACACTTGTGCTTCTGATTTTGCTCTTAGTGTTGTTTTGATGCAGGATGGTCATCTAATTGCTTATAAAAGTAGAAAGCTAAATGATACCAAGTGTCGTTATACGGTTCAATAGAAGGAGATGACTATAGTGGTGCATTTCTTGCCAACTTGGAGGTATTACTTGTTGGGATCCAAGTTTATTGTGAAGACCAATAATGTTGTCATGAGTTACTTCTTTCACCAAAAGAAGTTGACGCCGAAACAAGCTAGTAGCAAGCTTTCTTGGCATAATTCGATTTTATGATAGAGTATAAGCCGGACAAGGCCAACGTGGTGACCGATGAACTTAGTAGAAAGGCCGAGCTAGCCGCCATCATAAGCCCAAGTTTTCCTTTGGTGAATCGAATCAAAGAGGGACTAGAGCATGACCAACAAGCCAAAAGTTTGATGGAGTTGGCAAGTCGAGGGAAGACACGCCAATTTTGGCTTAAGGATGGGGTGCTCACTATGAAATGTGATAGTGCGTACGTGTAGAAGTGGTAAGGGTTGAGGAAGAAAATCATTAAGTAGTGCCATGACTCCAAATAGGCGGGACATCCTGGTGTACATCGCACGTTGGCATTTATTGAACGTGCTTACTTCTGGCCTCAAATGTGTGACGATATTGATCTGTTTGTGAAGACTTGTCTTGTATGCCAATAAGACAAGGTAGATCAACATAAACAAGCGGGTTTAATAGAACTATTTCCTATTCCGAAGAGGTCGTGGGAGAGTATTTCATGGATTTCATCACATGCCTACCAAAGTCTAAGGTATGTAGCAACATTATAGTGGTGGTAGATCTGTTTAGTAAGTATGGAGTGCTCATCCTAGTACCTACAAAATTTACAGCCTAGGATACAGTACATTTATTCTTTCTTTATGTGGTGAAGTATTGGGGCATACCGAAGACAATTGTAAGTGATCGAGATATGTGCTTCATCGAGAGGTTTTGGATGGAGCTATTTAAGCTATCGGGGTCTGAGTCTCTACAAGCTTTCATCCTCAAACTGATGGCCAAACCGAGATGATGAATGCATTATTGGAGTTATTTTGAGGCATTATGTAAATGCCAACTAGCATGATTGGGCTAAATTGCTTGATGTTGCCTAATTCTCATATAATTTGCAAAAAGAGTAAGTCAATGGGAGCTAGTCCATTCGAGAGTAAGTCAATAACTCCTCACACTTTGGGGATTGGATACAAGGGCCCAAGTCCTGTCATATCCAAGTTTGCCAAGGTTGGCATAAGAAAATCGACATGGCACAAGCACACTTAGCAGGAGCTACCAAGCGAATGAAGAAGTGGGTTGATACCAAGATGAGACACTTAGAGTTCGAGGAAGGAGACTTATTGATGGTCAAGGTCCTTCCCCATCAAAGCCGACGACTGCACAATGGACTAGTAAGGTGATGTGAGGACCCTTTTCCCGTAGAGAAAAGGGTTGGTAAGCTAGCCTATCGATTGACATTGCCCTCACATTTGGAGATGCATCTAGTCTTTCATATGAGCTTATTAAAGTCTTATCATACCAACAAAGAAGAGACAAGTAAGGGCGAGTCGAGGAGAGCACCGATGACCATCACTACTCCTCACGAGCTTGAGGTAGAGGAGATATTAGCGCATCTTGTTATACCGAGAAGGGGTTCCTATCCAAGATATATGGAGGATTTTGTGAAATGGATGGGATTACCTGATAGTGAGGCAATTTGGGAGCATGAACTCACATTATAGGACTATAAAGACATGATCAAGGAGTACAAGGAAAGCGTGACAAGGGTGTCACCTGAATAAGTGGGGGAGAATGTCACTTTTCACATGTTTCAAAGCCTATAAGGTGAGGTTCGATCCAAAAAGAGTCTTCTAGAGCATGTTGGAACATTATGGAAGATTATGAAAGCTTCTGGAATATGGTAGAAGCTTATAGAAGACCTTGGAAGCTTCTAGAACATGGTAGAGGACTTTAGAAGCTTATGGAACATTATGGAACAATATTGAATATTATAGAAGCTTTTAGAATGTTATAGATATGTACATAATGTATATGAAGGATGTAGAGTAGTGTAGAGAATTCTAAATGGTGATTGTGAGCCTTTAGATCAAATAGATCCTAGCCATCCATTGAGGAGGTGGAAGGTTATAAATAACCAAGGGGACTTCATTTATTGGGGGCATAGATATATAGAGAGCATAGAGAGTTCTTAGCATTTGCCTTGTAAAGCTTTCTTAAGCAATATAAACATTCTCCAAGTTTCCTCATCTTGTTCTTGTTTTACCTTACATTTTTACTAACTCGAGGGAGAGGCTGACTTAGTTGCGCGATATACAACTAAATATAGCGCGGTTAGTTGGTAAAAGACAAGTCCGTGATAAAATGTAGGGAATGTGTTTTTTTTTTAATTTAATAAAGATTATTATTGAAAATTCAAAAGGACATAGTTCCGCAAAACTTGGTTCTATCGCAGTTGCTTGTAACTATATTTGTCTGTTACTAGATATAAAGCAACTGTATTAACAACTATTAATTTTTCAGCACAAAAAATATAGAAAAATAAATACGAAATTAAATAGATTAATACCCGAGATTTGGTAACGTAGTTTGACACATCTTGTCTACGTCTGCGGGACCGTAGCCCAACTTAATATTTTCACGAACGATAATATTTTATATAAGGCCTTACTGAGCCAATTCACTCAACTCTCGACACTATCCCTCGTTCTCATAAGCTGTGAAAGTATTTCACACCCAGTAACAAGACCAACTCAAGTGATTGAAATAAATTGAAACAAAAACGAAAAAGACAATAACCTCAACAGAGGATTTTCTAAAACAACTTTTACCGAAAGAGACAATAAACGAACAACTCAAGTGATTGAAATAAATTGAAACAAAAACGAAAACACTTGAAATATAAAGAAACAATTTCCCTAAAGTTTAACTCATTCCAAGACAAATATGAAATTTGTTCACCAATTGAATAGTCGTAATCTGCTGCCCAGATTGCTTGAAACCCTAATTGAAATCAACTACACTCAATTTACCGATCAACGACAAGAAGAGCAAAAAGAGAAACACAACACCCACTCAAAATCAACTTTATCTCTTACCATCAATCATCGTAGCCAACATAAGACGATCCTATCAAAGAACAAAGACTTGGGTTGCATGAAGAACTCAATTGGAAGTGAACCACCTCACCATGTTTTCAGCAATCATCAAAGGGAACATCAATAAAACACCCCCGTATATAAGAAAAAAGACTTAGGTTGTATAAAGAAATCAATTAAAAGATAGCCACTCACCTAAGAACATTACACAGTCGTAGGTAATTAACAAAAAGAACATGAAGATTACACAGTCGTGGGCACATGGACAAGCTAGATGATCTCATCATTCAAGAAATCATCACCTAATAGAATTCTTTATTCAACACCCCCTTTAGTCACGTGATGCACACATCTATATCTTTTACAAGATTGAGTTTTTATCAATGTTAAAAAAGAATTATTGTTTAATTACAGTAAAATATCAATTCTTAATCTATAGTCCAACTAGCATTACCCAATCAAATCCCATGTATCTTCTACCTTTTCTTGATTTGAATTTGAAACTAAATTATCTTAGAGATCTAATTATCAATAATTTCAAAACTAAATAATGATATATGTAACATATATCCTAACAATTTCCCCCTTTTTGACATTGTTTGTCACAAATCTGAAACACCCCTAGGAAGATAATTGGATATATAACATCGAGTTCACAGTTCACATGGCAAAGACTCCCCCTTAATCTAAGATCCAAATATAGACAATATCATCCAAGATTAACAATCATCTCAACATAAACAAAACATAAAAGATAATGCAACAACTAACATAACCAACACAAACCTAAGTCTTCTCCCCCTTTAGAACAAAGATGCCAAAAAGCAAGACTAAAAAGAAAGATTAATAGTCCTGTATCCCCTTGAATGGAACAATCACAAAAAACAATATGATATCTTCCCCTTGGGACAAAACACTGCAAAAAACAAAGAATGCCTTCAATGCTATCAATCTTAGCGAATAAAGAAGCATAAAAATCATCAGTAGGTGTAGCGGAAGAATCATAAGAACGCTAAGATGACAATTTACCACTAGTCAAAACACTAGCTAATATATCAATATTCACATCAAAGCTATCCGCATACGACTAATTAAATTCATAAGTCATAAAAATGTATTTAGTGAATCATAATCAAACTTAATCAATCTCCTCCTCATATAAACCATATAAAAGCATATTACCCAAACTCATACAACCTACAATGTAAAGAGAAACCAAGATAAAACTTGAAAAACCTAAATCTTAGAAAACCTATAAATAAAAACTCGGAAAGCCTAGACAATAACTCGTTCAAACACTCCTTTTTTTATAAACAACATCAACATATAGTTCAAAAATGTAAAGCACACAGTCCCTGTGCTCCTCAATGAAATTCAAACCTAGACTTATTCCTCATCACATTAACTCTGTCATCAGATGTCTGGTTGATTCCTCCCTCGTAAGCAACCAACTGGTTTTCTATTTGAATAGTTTCTTTAACAGAAGTAACTAACTGTGAATCTGAACAGTTTTTTGTTTTTCCTTCACTATATCTTTGTACTTGTAATTGACCCTTTCTAACCTAAGTATGTTTTGGTAACATAGGTTGCTGCTGAAAATTTAATAGAGAGTGTTTATATTTTCAGTTTTGACCTTCATCTTTACATGCTCGATAACCCTACAAATGACATGTAGGTAAAAATTTTCAATTCTTCGTTGAGATTTCTCTTTGGATAGAGCTAATTACACCACTTTTCTCATCGCTAAACTTAGAATATTCACCTTTATATCCAATGCCTTGAAGGTCTCCTTTAGTCTTCCTAATTTTCAACAACTTTTCGGTACATCCATTTAACATTCTTAGTCTTTTTTCTGTACTAACTAACTTCAACTTTGTTTCATCAAGCTCATCTATTGTAGATAACAATTTCTTCTCTAAATCTTGAATTATGTTCTTCATAGAAGATTTTTACTTCTTTATCTTTTCATTTTTCTTACATGTTTGCATCCTTTTTGCATACATCAACTCATAGGCTTCATAGATATCCTCCTTTTTGTCATTTGAGCTTCTGTTATCACTATCATAAACTGAGATTAAGCTTTGAGCTGATTCGTCTGCATTTTTCCTGAAATTTTCTAATTTATTCTCGTTTTTGTCAGCAGTTACTTTCTTTTTTATTGGTGTCAAGCAAGCAAATAGGCCTTTTCTATATAAAGCAACTAACACAATGTTATTCACAACTTCTTTTTCACTTCCATATTCACTTTCAGATTCATTCTCATCCCAAGTGCTCATATAAGATTTCCCTTTTCTGTTCTTCAAAGTATTAGCACATTCCTCTTGCATATGTCTAAAGCCTTGACACTCATGACATTGAAATTTCTTCACTTTTCTTTCACCCTTTTTAGTTTTAACTTGTTGTTTGAAGTGTCTATTTGATGAACTCTTAACGTTCTATCTAAACTCGAATCCTTCTTCACTTTTTTTAACCACTTGTTGAAATTTCTTGTCAATAACTCTATATCCTAATTCTCATCGGATTCATCTTCGAAGTCATTCACAACTTTACCAATCTCGGCTTGCAGTGCCAATCCTTTGTTCTTCTTTTGATTATCCCTCAACAAATTCATCTCAAAGTTGGTAAGACTCCCAATTACCTTATCCAAAGACAATTCATTGATATCATGGGCTTCTTTGATGGCTACAATGTTTGTTAGAAATCTTGGAGGTAACGATCTCAATGTCTTCTTAAACAGTTTCATGTTAGAATACTTCTTCCAGAGTTGATGTGCTTGGTTTGCTATATCATGCAGTCTCTCGTGGAAGTCTCCAATGGTTTCACTCTCATCCATCTTCAACTCTTCAAATCTCACAGCCAACATCTAAAGTTTCGAAACTATCACAGATTTCGATCCCTCGTATATGGTTTACAAAGTTTCCTACGCTTCTTTCACTGATTCACAGGTTGATACCATAGCAAAGCGACCTTCATCAGCTGCACTAAAGATGGCATACAGGGCTTGAGAATTTCCCAAGTGCTCTCTCTTCTTCAGGCCTTGTCCACTCAGATGCATCTTTAGGCATTGCTTTTCCCTTTTTATCAGTCATCACTGGATGTGTCCAGTCATTTAAAACCGAGTTTCATGCTTTTGTTCCTTGTACTTAATACTCTCATCAATGATTTCCACGTAGGATAATTTGAACCATCTAACAATGGTACCTTGATGATTGATGCTCCTTCTCCCATAACTATAATTGTGAAACACAGATTTTCACTAACTTGTCATACCAAGTTTTGATTCGATGACCTACTTTGATACTAATTAAAAATCTAAAAGGACTTAGTTTCACAAAATTTCACAAAAACTTGGTTCTGCTACAGTTACTTGTAACTGTATTTGTTAGTTACTAGATATAAAGAAACTGTATCAGTAGTTGTTAATTTTTAGTACAAACGAAAATAGAAAAATAAATACGAAATTAAATAGATC
>JANZLX010152567.1:0-16362 GCA_025531955.1 Erythroxylum orinocense
CTGAATAGACCGGGGCTGGTCGAGAGCCAATGACTTCTTAAATTCCTCATCCCTCGTATTACTCATAAGGGCGGCTAGCATAGATGAACAGGTGAGATCGGGGACCTCTACGGCCTCATTGTTGAACCGGGTAATGAATTCCCATAAGCTTTCTTTCCTTCCTTAGGTCAACTGCATCACCTCCAGAGCCATTTTTTGGGGCCGCTTACTGGTAGCGAACTGGTTGAGGAACAACAGTTTGAAATCTTCAAAACAGGTGATGCAGCTCGGGGGCAAACTATTAAACCATCGTCGGGCTCCCTCCTGAAAAGCAGTGCAGAACGCTTTGCATTGGATTACGTCAGGGACACAATGCAGGTTCATCATTGACTGAAAATGCTGTAGGTAGTCGAGGGGGTCGGTTTTTCCTGTATACTTCTCAGGGGTCGGTATTTTGGTACCGACTACAGGGAGGGTATCCAGGATTTTCGGGATGAAGGGAGAATTATACTACGTTGGCAGCCGGACTAGGCGGGAGCTCATGGCCAAGTTAATGCGATCGTCTATAATCCTCTCTATGGCCCCAGTAGAATAGTGATCAGGTGGTAGGTTAATATGCCAAGCGGGGTTCGGCGGGGGTTCCGGCCGAGACTGCCGAACTTGACGGATCAATAACTCGGCCACTTCCTCCAGTTGTTTCTTGGTGAGGGAGATTTGTGGCGGTGCTGGGGGATCCACGTCCTGGGGGTGCTGGGAATCGGGGTGTGAATTAACCTTCGCGCCATCCTCCAGGGCGGTGCTCTGTTCTTCCTGGTGTTGGCTGTGGGGGTTTGGCTGATCACTCGGACGTAAGGATTGCGTGCGAGAATCTAGATGTGGTGTCGGATGAGCGACGGGTTGCCGTAAACCCATCCGTTGCATCGCAAGAGCCGTGACGGCAACGATATCAGGATTGGCCGCTACCGCTTGGCTTACCTGTGTGTTTCTAGACGTGGTGCCCTGCTGCCAAGCCCCACGGTGGGCGCCAACTGGTTCAGCCGGATTTTGCTGTTCCGGAGCATCCTTGTTCTGTTCCATAATTCTGGGAATTCTCCGCCGATATAAACCTGCAAAACAAGCAAAGACTCTCCGAGGGTTGGTTCCCGAAAGGCCCCTCCGACGCTCAAGTCAGTATTTTGAGAGAATTGAGGTTATGAGAACGAAGAGGCAACTAGGGTTATCCGTCCTACCTTAATCACGGTGAATCATATCTTATATACGCTATTGGTTGTTTCTAAGTTTAGGTCTCTACGTGAATTGTTGTGTTTGCATGGAAGTCGATCTCTTATTATCGGGCCGCCAGAGCGTGGGCTTGGAGTTGTAAACTTCTAGACCGGGCCTTATGAGACCGTCCCGACCAGTACTGGCACTGGAGATGTTTTGACAAATTAATATGGCTATCCTCTTTAAATCTTCAGCTCCACAACTTTGCTTTTTGCGCCACCTATCGCTTGGTTCTTTGTTTCCTTCTTGTTGTCTACGTCGGCACTGTAGTCTGTACCTGAGACAAGACAAATAAAAAAATGTTCAGCAATCAAACCTTTCCTACCTTCCACGTTTCTTTTGCACCGAACCCTCTAGCTACATAGTCACAAGACAATAAATTTATCAAAGTTTTTCCACCAGCGCCGACACTGCACACTTTCTGTAGCTAAAAAAATTGTTGGCACCATTAAAAACCTCGCTACTCTCCTCTCATACGCCGACCTCTGTTCATTCTCTCTTGAACTTTTCAATTTAAAACCTCACTAAAACCCTTTTGCTCTATACCAGCGTCGACCCTCCACTCTCGTCTCATTTTCCTATCTCACAATCAACAAACCCATGTGTCAACCCTCCTATAGCTAACATGTGATCATTTAAAACCTATTCATTTTAAAACCCCCGTCCAGCGTTCTCCGTGACCCTACAATTAAAACGTCATTGCTCCAATTAAAATCCTTCCCATGTTAACGCACGCACAAAGCTGCGCGTTAATCGTTTTAATTATTTTATTCTATTTTTAATTTTTTTAACTGAGGCTTTATCTAAATAAATAATTGTGTTTCAATTTTGCTTTAGAAAATTTTGCCTTTTTGGTCTAAAAAATATATCAATAAATCCAACCTAGCAATCAACATAAATTGAACACAAATTGAGCATTTTATCTTGAAAATAAGATTGAAATCACATGTAAATGTATAGGAAAATATAAGAAAATTCAATCCTATCAGCAAGGTATATGGACATGAGGAAGTACAAATTATTTAGGATGAAAAGTCATGACTGTTATGTGTTTATGCAAAGGCTAATTCCAATTGCATTTCGGGAGTTACTATCGAATAAGGTTTAAGAAGTTATAATAAAATTAAGTTTGTTTTTCAAAAGCTTAACATCATCTGAAATCAAGTTAGCTGAAATAGAAAAACTAGAAAGGAAATTCCAGTAATTTTGTGCAAATTAGAAGGGATTTTCCCTCCAAGCTTCTTTGACTGTATAGAGCATCTACCTATGCATTTAGCACATGAAGATAAACTTGCCAGTCCAATTCAATATCGATGAATGCATCCGTTTGAGAGGTAATTCAACAAAAATGATTGTAATTGAAGTAATAACATGCTTTGATTATAAATTGTAAAAATCCTATTTATTAATGTAGCTATTTACATAACTTGAAGAAAAATGTCAAAAACAAGGCTAGAGTTGAAGGTTCGATATTTAATGCTTATTTAGTGGAAGAAGTTAGCATATTTTGTTCACATTATTTTAGCATATTTTGTTCACATTATTTTGAGCCGCATGTTCATACAAGAGAAAGAAAAGTTCTTCGTAATGACAATGGGGGAGGAACGAGTGATGCTGATGGTAACTTATCCATGTTCACAAATCCTGGATGAACATATGAAAGTTCAACAAGAAGAATGTTCACAAAGGAAGAAATTGAGGCTGCTCATAGTTACATTTTATTGAACTTCCAAGTATGGGAGAGACAAGCACATACACGTTATCGAGACTTTGTTGGTGCGATACACAAGACTGGTGTACAACCACCTTATATCTGAAGAAATATGGAGTCGTTAGCAGCAGTATTGGACATCACCTGAGGTAATGTCTATTTCAAAGTGTAATTCCACCAACAGACGTGGAGGACCGGAGGAGAGAGTCTTCCTGCACATACGGGAGGATTTATTACCCACCACGAGTATGCAGAAAGACCTGTAAGTATCTACACTTTACATTTATATTCTGATTTTTCTTACTTTTGTGTATTTCAATTTAATTTGATGTGTAAATTTTGGAATGAAAATATGTGTATTATGGAGAATGATAATGTTATAAATGTTTGGTGTCATATATGGTTGTGTTATTGAGTTACTTTCTTGTTCAACAGGAGGTAAATATCATAAAAATAGAGAAAATTCTGCTGAAATTTTTATAAATTGTAGTTAACTTATAACATTTTATTTTGATGCAGGAAAAGTCTATGGGCACGAAGCATGCACCCCATTAGCTCTTTTTTGCACACTCACACTAACAAACATGACGATGTGATCTTCGTCAACACTCGATGTAGAGAACTAAATGTATGTGAATTTTATGTTTTAATATTAATGCTTATTAATTATCACTTACTAACATAAACGTTGCCTTTTGATAGGATCAAATACAAAAAAAAAAAACATTCAACGACAGTCTCAATAGTCTGAAGATGTTGAAGAGAGTCAAACCTATCTTCATGCAATGAGTGGTAGGGACCGTCGTGGAAGAATATTCGACTTAGATTCATTTGCAAACACATGTTATTCGCAATCCTCCACATCCAGTACAGCAGCATCTAGTAAGCGGTCTACACCCAATTAAGTCCATGACCTTTGAAGCACAGTACAAACATTGGCAACTCAATTACAACAGTCAATAGAGTAAATAGCTTAGCTCCGTAATGAGGTGGATGAGTTGAAGGGGAAGGGCAACACCTCATCACAGTAGTAAGAGCATCCGTGGTCACCAAATGAATAGCGTACTTGTAGTCATTTCGTATGAATTAAAAACTTATTATGTATAAAATAATTTTTTTATTATCAATTAAGATAATTTTTACTTTATATCATTAATCAACTTTTTATTTTAACAAAATTAAATGTAGAAACAAATCAAAATTTTATCAATAGATAACTGATAACTGTATAAATTATGCATTAATCATAAGATTATCAAATAAAATTAAATGCAAGGAAAAATTAAAAAAACAATTTTATTAAATTTACAAATAAAAAACCAAAGTTTGTCGGTAAAATCTATTTAATTTACCGACGGACAACCAATGTCAATAATTAATATTGTCGTTAACTTACTGATGGAATAATCATGTCCGTCCGTAATTAATGTTGTCGTTAACTTAAAAAAAAAAAAACCATTGACATAGTGTTTGATTCATTGCATCAATAAGACTTAGCAATTCAGTCTTAAACTGTCTTTGTCTTTTAACTTTTAAGTTTTCTGATTTCTATTTTGTTCTTTGCTTTCAAACCAACAAGTTTCTCCATCCGTTTCATGCTTTCTTCATTTAAAATCATTCTTGACACTTGTTTGTCAATGGGCGTTGGGCAACTTCCAATTCAAGAGGGCCAGAGTCACATATGTAGCATCCACTCATTTACTTGTTTGACACGAGCGAACTATATGTGGTTTAAAAATCAACATCTGAGATAATCCAGTCAACTTTTTGGGGCCTTTTAAGGAGGGTTCATCATTTAATTTGACCCCGAACTAAAAAAATCTACCCACTACGAGTTGTCTCTAATCTTCATTCGTCAGCCAAATGATCATTCATGACAACGAACAAAGGTAAAATCTGCAAACTGTAGCAATTAAGCTATTATCTTATCAGTTGGACCTCCGTAGGTTACCATAAAAAGTGGAAATCCCCCATCTAAGCAATCCTAATTTGGGCATCAAGTAGTTATCGTTCCAATGGGGTTTCACCAAACAATACAATTTAGGTAACTCCCAAGAGAAATTATTGTAATCTAAAGTAGCTTGTAAAAGCTAGTCTTATGTTATTTATCTTTGTCTTACCTAAGCCTATACATAAAGGCCAACTCGTAAGGAACTGTCTGTTTGATCTAACTGCCTTGAACTCTTTCTTAGTCATGGTTGGTGAGTTTGAGGATTGGCATAGCATAATCCTTCCTATTAGTAGAACTCGTCAACCACCTTCACAAATGCATATTTGGAAACTGTACAGGCAAGTTGGTGTAACACAGGAACTACAAAATGTGTGTAATGGCCTATAGCTAGCTAGCTGGCTACAGCCATGCACGTGTATCGTAAGAATGCTGTGTCGGCATCGAATTGACAGAAAGATTTGGAAGGCAATCGGACATCTGATTATGACCCCAAACCACTTAAAAAATGAATGTACTAACTGAGACTTTGGTGTCATGTAACTTTCTCTCATGCACCTAACTAAACCAAATGAATTGCGGCCTGCCACATCTTAAAAGCAACACTGACTTTACATTAACATGTCAGCTCACCAGAAATGCTCTGTGCTATGGCCTGTATTCATATGTAGCTGGTGCTTTTGGTCACTGTATATTATTACTAGTTTCAAGCATGCAATACGTAACAGAACTAAACTTTTGACCCCACGATTGAGTGATATCTGTAACTGCTCTTGTGATTGTAATTTGATGATGAGACAAGCACATGAATAGGATTTGGAGCTGTAAGTACAAACACAAGAACAGGGTTGGCAGCTGTGAGTATTTGGCTATTTGCAGCTTCTGTCTGGTAAGAAATCAAAGCTGGCAACTGCTCTAACAGTTCATATTCCTGAATCAACTAGTACAGTTCAGTGCCAGGCTTTCCTAGATCTGGTCAAGCTGAGTTTGTTCATAGGTCTAACTTTGAAGTTGTTCAGTAGCCTAATCAAAATTAATAATTAGTATGACGGATTGCAACGTTCCACCTCTATAAACATTGTCCGAAAGTCAATCTTAAGCCTTTTCTTTTCCCTTAATCTTCTGTAGCTCTGTTTTACTATCATGATTAGTTTTACTAGTGCACTTTGGTCTTACGAACAGAACATGATGGGAATTAAAAATTAATCACAACGTAATTGAAACAACAAGGCACTGACGCGTGCACTTCACTTTAATGATGTGAGAGGGCAATTCCTTTTCCTTTCCAAACTAGGTACAGCAAAATCTACTGTTAAAGCTATACTGATTATAAATACTACGGACATATAACTTCACAGAGAGGCCTACACAATGAGGCTCACATGGGACTATCCAATACCTTAGACACACACACATATATATTCAGTACCAAAGTAAGCACTACTCGAGGGCCTGAAGCCAAAAACTTAAAAGAAAAAGATACGAAAAGTCAGGAAAATTTCCCAACAGAAGGAGAGATACTTGTGATAACCCTGATCAGCAGTGTAGCAGCATGTATACAGTTTAAAGCCTTTTCTTTTTTAATCTTCGTTGATCTAAAAGAAAAAGAAGAATGTGTTGAATGGCGATCTAAGCTTTCTTATATTATTCTAATTGGTGATCAAGCAGTGGTAGGAGTCTTGAAGAGGTCAAGACGAGTATCTCCCAACCTAAGAGAGTATGCTGCTTTCTTGAACTCACTCCAAGTAAAGGGCTTGTATAGACTTGGATTGTTCGGCGAGACTACTTCAGGGAGAGGATAGATCCATGTGTTAAGCGATGGTGCTCCAAAGAACATCATTGACATCCTTGTCTTGTGTGAGTTGGCCAATGCCCTGTGTCTCACGCTCACAAACCTCCCATTTGTTAGAACCTGAACAATTTAACATCGGTGTTAGAACTTGGGTCAAAGAAATGTTAGCAATAATCCTCTTTTTCCTTGTTATTACGAACCTGCAAGGCGTCCCCAACAATCACGTAAAATCCAGCGGGGTCGGGAGGGACTGGGACCCAGAAACCATCTTGCAGCTGGATTTGGAGTCCTGCGACGTCGTTTGATCGGAGGATGGTCAACATTTGCGGGTCGGAATGCTCCCCAAATCCAATCGTTTTGGGGGACGGGTCCCACTCCTTGACCTCATTGACTGCGGGATAGTGATTAATCCTGATAAGTGAATCGCTCTGGACGTCCCGGATTAGCCTGCTCAACACGTGCTTGTCTGGGACCCACAAGCCCTCAGCCATTAGATCAAGAATTACACATGTCAATTCTTTAACTGACTGCACGTAATCATTCGCTGCACAACTGCAAGATTTGTGAAGCCCTGTTACTTCGGGAGCGCAATAAGGAAAAGAAATATGTTGCACCGTTGGCTTATAATCGCAAGACTGAATTATGGATGGATTATTCTCTCTGAAAGAAGCTTGTTACTAAGATAATACTACGGTATGTACACAATACGAAAATGGGCATACATATGTATATCAGACTTAAGTAAAGACTGTATTATTTCAATAGTAAGTCATTTTTAACATGGTAAATTTCTAACAGAAAAAAGAACAATATTAGTAAATTAATGTTGACTCTACAAAGCTAGTTCCTAAGATTGTTTCCTAAAGTAGGGCGCTGTAGGGCCCATCTGATAAAACAAACATGTCCTTGTTTGGACAAAGTTGTTGACGGTACATAAAAGCAAAGCTGGGAAGAAACCAGACATCTTAGGAGAAAATATCGTTGTTAACCTGTACGTATATATGTTAGTGTTGCACGTGTAGTTTTGAGTTTTGACAGCTCTAAGTCCTAATTACGCTCAAATTCAACTTCCATCGAAAGCTGCCTCTCACAACAACCGGAAAGGATATATCTATTGAATGAAAGAGAGCTAACTGAGATTAAGAAAAAGGAGATGCTAGAACTAACTATCTCATGAAGGATATGCAAAAGAATGGTCGACTTCAAGGGTCCATTCGGTTCTATTTTGGTGGGAAGAATTCTATATCATGTTGCAGAGTTCGCGGGATTAAAATAATCAAACCTAATTGATTACATATGATGAGGTAAACCATTTGAACATATTATATTGCCTAAAACAAAATCAATCAATAATTATAACTTGTATACTATATGTGATTCAACCCTTTCTTTTTCATAAAGGGAAGATGTCATTTTCTAGGATACCAAGCCTTTTACACTAAAATATGTTCCACCTTTTGATATAATCAATCTCGCTTATCCACCGGCCCTAGTTCCATAACTCAAAACTTCTTAATGAATAAAAACTACCGTTACTAATTAATCAAGTAAGGAAGAAAGCTGAAAATGAATCAACTCTCCAGCATAAACCACGCCAACCTGCATGACTTTGATGAAACAACAACTAATGCCATTTTCTGCTGTAATCTCATTGTTTTTATCACCACCACTCTTTGCCCTCTGTGAATATAAAGCCTAAACTAATGGGAAAAGTGGGATTTTGCACGGTTAAATAATATAACTCTGCCTTAGAGATGAAAACACAAGACAAAATACTGGAAAATAGGTACCTGAATTCTACAGGGTCATTGGAGATTGTTTCCGATCTCTTTGAAATGTACAGAGGGCTGGCCTCAAGGAGAAGATATTCAAGCTCGCCAGTGTCCCCATTTCGACCAATGTTTTTGCAGCCATAACCAAAAGGATTTGCAGGTCCAGCGCGTTGCTTATCTGAGGCTGGTTTGGCGAAAAAATCAACGACTTCATCCTCCAACCTCGCTACGATCTCCTTATCAATCCCATGATTTATGACCTTGAAAAAGCCGTACTCTTGGCATGCCTTAATGATCAACTCAATTACAACTGACCTACCCTGAGACAGATCAACAGTAGGGATCCCTACTGCCATTGTTTTCCTATTTCTGCCTGGAGTCGGAGAAAGCATTACCATTCTTCTTCCCTGTAAGCGAGAAAAGAGAAGATGTGATCTTGAAGCAATTGAGTTTATGACTTTGAGCTTTAGAGGTATATATCTATGAATGTTTGGGGTGGTACGCCCTCTTTATATACTTGCCTAAGGAGGCTGTAGATGTATATACGATCATTTTTAATAGGTGGTCATGGACTTAGTGTCTACCGAAAATTAACATTATTTTAACTGATAAAAACAGAATATAGGGATCGTATGGTAAACCATAATCCGTGGACCCCAAGTACATGTTTGTGTTGCGAGGTAGAACACTTTGGGTTAATTAAGGTTATAAATTAGTAGGGTGAATTTGGGAGATGCAGACTTTGTAATGTATGACAGTCCAAAGCAGAATATCAGTGAAAACCAGAAGGATTAAAAAAACAAGAAGAAAAGTCTTATCTCCACGCACGCAGAAACTGAGCACGTGGATGGGGGATTAGCTAGTGAGAGGTTGGGTTTCATATGGTGAGAGGTGGCTTACATTAGGTAGGGAGGAAGTTGGGGCCAACCTGGTAGCGGCTGTTTGTCTCCTCTAATTGTCAATTTCTGGCAATAAACCTCATTGGCCGTCTTCATTTACATGACTTGACGTTTTCTTTTCTTATGTGTAGTTAAGCACAAGTTTTTAATTCAGATGGAATTTAATTGTCAATTCATATTATATGAACTTAACACATATATAAATGCTTCATCAAAATTATCTCAAATTGTCTTTGGTGATCCTGACAATGCATTTTATATTTACGAGATTGGAAAACTTTCCTTAGACTGTTCGATGAAGCTTTGATGGGAAATTTCTTAGTACGTATGATGCAACTCCAAGGAAAAGAAATGGTTAAGTAATACAGTTGTTTATGAACTAAGGGGTATCGAACTAAACAAGAAAAAAGAAGGGGGCAAGAAAACATAAAGCTGTACATATGTTTACAAGGCCAATTAAGGAATAATCGGGTGAGATTCGTTGGACTAAGGTAAAAGCATCTAACAGCGTAAATAATAACATAGTTTCCCTTGTGTGAATCGTTTTTATAATTGTAGCTGCTGCGTCATGCATGGTTTATCCCTTTTTCTAGAAAAAGAACGGTTCGAATCGTTATTTCTAGCAGGACGGTGAAAGCAACCATTGTATGGAGGTATACATTGCATGCGATCGGGACTCGAGACAAACATAAAGGAGCTTTATTACATTCTCCAATAAAGTAACGTATAGAACTAAACAGTACGTGAGATTGTAACGCAACTTCATGTAAGCACGAAAATCTGGCGAAAATTTTTATAACACAAAATAAACCAACTCTAAGAAAACACAGGACGAAATGAAGTTTTACCACTAAATTGGACACGATTATTATGAAAATTAAAGATACTCTTATAAGTCAAATACTAATTAGATTGTCTTATTAACACAATTAGGAATTGGGTCTCGCCCAAATCTGAGCCCAACCTGACAACTTCTGCCTGAGCTCGAGTCTAGTTCTGCCTGACTTGATTTTATTTATTTTTAATTAAAAATAATAAAAAAACAGATGAAGTTATTTTTCTTATAATTGTCAAACTTTAGATTTAGATAGTTTAAGCTTGATACTAATTTTTTGATGGAGTCAGACTTAAAACTCTATCAACTCAAATCTGACCCATTGATCTCAAGTCAGATTCAGGATGAGCGCAACACAGTAACTTGATAAGAAACCTAGTACTAAATTAATAAGCAGGGACGAAGCTATGTTTATCCCCCCCTCCCTTTTAAATATATTTTTTTAAAATTACTTATATAATTAAAATTTTTTAAATTACAAATATAAGTGGTCTCCTTAAAAAAAATTCCTATCTTCTATTTTCTTCAACTCTGCACGCATAGCCTCAGCCTCTCCTTAGAGGGAAATCTAACTCTGTCCCTGTTAATAAGACACGTGATACTCATAAATTTAATGTGAAAGCACATACTACAGATTACTTGTTTCTATAACTCTGTTCTATAAAAATCTATCAATTCAACAAATGGAGCCAACAAGAATTGGACGGCTGAAATTGGAGCAGAACAAAAAGCACACCAAATTTCCGAACAGAGAAACTTGCGTCCCTAGTGCATACATTTCTCTTTAGGTAATAAACAATATTTTATGAAGGTTTTAGGCATATAAAGAGATAGTAATGTCACGTATTGCATTCTATGTTGAGAATCACATTAAGTTGATAAGAAAGATGGAAAGACATCGAGATTCCAATGTTTGTCAATAAACAAATGACAGCTGACGCGTTCTTCCATTTGCCAAGTAGGTTGCGACTTTTAAGAATCCCTCTACTTTGCATTCACGTTCATTATCTTTGTCAAGGTTGAAAATAGGCGTAAATTGACCAGGAGGGGTGAAAACATCAGAAGCTAACATTAAGTTAATGACAGATTTAGACCAGGGCTAGGCATCTAGAAGCATACCATGCAAGTGCTTGCTCTATTCATACCTTGAAAACTTCAAATTAGGTAGATGGATAGGAACCAAAGTAATTGATCACGGTTGAAATAATACTTTATCCACTCCTCACAGGATGTTAGCATCCTAGGAAAGCATGTTCGGATCGGGTTAACTATAAGTACTTTATACCAAATCTTGGTAATTAAATTGAACTACTCTTATTCTTTTCTCTTCATAAAATCTCATTTTATGTGAATGAAAACCTCTAAATTTGTTTTTTTTTCTTCTTATTAATAAGAATTTGTCTAAATTGATTCATTGTAAGTATAGTATTAGGTGCATCAAGTTAAGGGAACTTAGACACTTATCAAAAGGGACCCTTGATCAAACTCAAGACTTGTCATACGGGAACTTGGAAGATACGCAAGTGTATTATGATTGTAAACAAAAAGGAATAAAACAGAAAGTGGGACCATTCCTTTTATATGACCAACAAAACAGAACCAACTACTTAAACTAAGATTTAATCCCATTATGAAACTGCAGCTGGTCACCCATCTTAAAGACCGCATATGGCTTAGAACTACAACAACTATTTAATTCAACCCTTACGAACTGTGAGTGTCCGAAAGATCTCATCTAAGTGTGTGCCCGTGCACACATTTTATCAAACACAAAAAAAGTGAAAATGGAGTTGGGAATCTTTGTTAAGACTTCTGTTATAAAGAAATCAGAACGCGGGTTTTGTGGGTGAGCACCGCTAATCTGCTTGACTTTTCCTCACCAATGTTCACATTATTCCTTGTTCTTTTATTCCTTTATTGAAACATGTCAGGTATCATATTGATTCTTAAGACGTGTTGTCTTCTAAAGTCTAAAACCTTAGATCCACCTGCCGATTTCAAGCGAGGCAGTTCAGGAGGCTGATGTCGGGATTCCACAAGAGACTTGATTCCTGGAACACAAGATAATCTCCTCGCATTGTAGACAGCTAAATTTCGAACTTGTCGACAACAAGGTACGAACTTTTCGTTGCAATGTGTGCAATTTTCCTGTTTAAGTTTGTCACTATATTAGGCTTTGTTTCTTCTTATATTTATAACTTTAAAAAACCATTAAAATATTTTTTATTTTTGTCATTTAATTTATCATTAACTAAATATATATTGTTTAATTATTTAATATTTATCAATGATAAAAATTATGAATAATATAATAAAATTAATATTTATTTTTAAAATAAAATAGTTTTCAAATTTGATAACTATATAGTTATTTTATTTTAAACTTAAGGTATCTGAAAATACATATATTTCAAATAACATTGCTTTCAATATTACAAATAAATATTAGTTTATAATTTATAATAAATTATTATTTATTAATAGATATTGTATAAGAGATCAAAATAAACTTAATTTATTTAATTTATATCTAAATATATTTAATTTTCATCTAAAAATAAAAGTGTGACGCATCAATATTAATAACTAAATATATTTTATTTTTATTTTAAAATAAAAAATAAAAATAAAACTAAAACTAAACAGCTCTTAATTTCGAATGATAACACAGACTTGCCAACTCAATACTCTTGTTTCTGACCGTATTGAGAGTTATACTGGTTCTGTATGCATCCCTGGATCAAATTAAGTATTACTAACTTTGTCATAATTCTTTTATTCTCCTTCAGTTCATAACCTGTTTCTGATGATTTTCACAAGGCCTTGATTTGGTGGTGAAGGCCGGCCAAGCGCCATGCATGTAGACAAGAAGAAATTGTAAAGAAAGTGGGTAGGAATCAGCCCATTTTCAGCATCCAATTATTTCTAACAAACGACAGGTCCTCTGCTATTCCTAGATTGCCATGTGGCATTTTGTGGAATTGCTTGTATATTCCTTGATCGCTCCTGTGAGATACAGTCGATTGACATTCGACAAAGATGTGCCATTTCTCAAGCTTTTGGACCTTTTTGTTCTTTTGCTTTTTTGCCCTTTTCGATTCTTAAGCATCTCTTGCCCTCCGTACACTTGCTCTCTTGGACTTAAACTGCAACGCACGCCATGTGTGACCCACTGATTATTGTTTTTCATTAGGGTCATCGCTAATTCTGTCACTATCATGACATCCATATAACTATTGGATGAGAAGATGTATGCTTATATCTCTTCTCTCGTGATGCAAATAGCATTACTTATGGGTGGATGTTGATGTGTAGTTCAACTGTTAAGTCTCTAACAAATGGAGGATAAGCTAAGTCAAGCAATTATCGGGTACACTTGAGGTTCTGATTAGCCGTCAGCAATAAAATAAATAATCTTGATTTTCTTAATGTTTTTAATACAAAATCATATCCGAAAAATCCCAATGAATCAAGGATGATGAAGGTATATGAATTTGATAATATTGCTACACCAATTAAGTACGAGTAGCTGGGAGAGAAATTGTTCTTCGGTCAGCAAGTTGGCTTCAATCAACAAAGATATCAAGTTTTGGTTATTTTAAACGATCTTATATATGTTGAGTGTGAGGAATATTAAAGCCTCTGACAAGTAAGTCCGAATAATTTGTAATAAAATCTTGGAATTGAAGTGATCATTTGTATCTACAAAAGCGAATTCAAATGGTTTGCACGAGCTTGACGAAATTAAAATATGTGGCCCGGTGACATATATTTCTTGTTGTCCAACTTACAAAATTAGTCTACATCTAGAATGCAAATAATCATAATCTAATCACAGTACTGATGATGATATTTAGATTGACTATAGATTATAAGGACTAAACAGTAGTTGGCAGGTGGCACTACTTTGCAAACCTTCTCCTCATTTTCTAATTGAATTGGCACATAAGTCTATCCTAATCGAATCATAATTCTCTCCGAGTGGATAGTCGTACCTGCAATCACTTGATTCCGATGTTTCCTTAAACGTCAATCACCTTGGACTAAAAACGGGTCAAGTTTGATATATTCATTCGTACACATCGCTATTGTTCTGTTTATACTTGAAGGAGAACTGTATTATTCCGTGCTAGTGCAGTGACTTGATGGAGCTATAATACGATCACTAGTACCGATCACTATCCATATTTCGTGGACTATTCCAGCTGAGTTGAGAGCAGTACTCGAGACTCATTATAATTATCAGAAATACGTCAAGGAGAATTGTAAGTATATGTAGCCTTGCTTCGTTAATCTAACCAGCAAGTAGTCTGTTTTCTGCCCCCAAAAACATTATGAATAGAACATAAATGTAAGAACCATAAGTTTCAGACATCAGCAACGAGACAACTAGAGGAGGATTCTTGGCAAAGCCCACATAATGATATTAAAAATACGTGGTGTTTAGAAACGACATCCTGAAAACGAACAAAAGAATGGATACAGTACAGTTAAAATCTTTTATCTCAAAACGACAGCAAGCAGTCAAATATCCGCACAAAACATGACACCTATGAATTCTTGGTCATTTAATATAAATGCCCTCGTAGGCCTAATTTGGAGGCTTGGCTTGTGTGCCCGTCCCACGGCTCTAAACAGGCATGGAATTACACATGTCAGCGAAAGAAAAGTACAGTCGATGGTCAAATTACAAATTTACTTCGATTTGGTGTCACATATCCTGAAAGGATCATTGCATAAATATCAATCTCCATGTGCAGTTCTTCTGAGGAAAAGAAAGCAGGCGAGAACAGAATCCTTGTCGCGGGGTGATACGATGTCAGACAAGCTGTGTCAGGGCTTGTTGAGCAAGCGTCAACATCCACTAAAATGAAGTTCTAAGCCTCACAAATTCAGGTTAAAATATTTTTTTATTTTTTATGAGAGATGAATATATAATATTATATTAAAATAACAAAAAATATATAACCAATTATTTTTAAAGCTTATGAATTTTTAAGTCAAAAGTAAAAATATCGGATTAAGATAAACTTGATGGGTTACATTTTGTCCTCCAAACTGTTAATTGCCGGTTTGATTTGTAACAAAAGCAGCAACTTTTACACATCTATGCTCAGGAGAAAAGCTGTAGATTATACTAATCTATAGCTATTTGGTGTTTCTGTCACGGGTAAAGCGAAACTTTGACATGTGCAGCCGTCCTATTGTCGGCATAAAGACGATTTGTTGGCTTCAGCTTATGGGAATAAGCTAATGTTTCCATTCCAATTGCACGAGCTCACATGCTGTGCAAATTTTGTGTGTGTTCATATACCAGTTAGGTAAAGTTTTTTTCTGGATAATTAAAGTAAATGCTGTTCTCTCTGAATTTATACCTTTTTCATTTTTTGGTTAGATGCACTTTGTCAAGACTAGCTCGTTGAATAGTAACGAACAGAAAACAACTTGATTAGTTTAATTTAAAAGGAAGATATAATGTTAATTTGAACATAAAAGTATGAGGATCATAAGTTAGTTGATAGAATTTTATCATAATCGTAGACTAGAATAATAAACATAATTTTGCACAAATTTCAATTAATTAGATGTCAATGATACTTCTCTCGTACGTATCATTGGGTTTGTGTTCATAAGATTATTATGATAGGTAGGCTTGGCCTGAAAGTAGATTTATTGTCCTACTCTTTTTATGGTGAGCTAAGGTGTATATGAACATTACTACAATCTCTTCTACGGATGAGTTTCTAGTGTCTTAAACCCCCGACATCTCTTACCATATCACACAATATCCTAAATGTTGCTCTATCCATACAAAGTTCACTAATGCAGGCATTATCACAATTCGTGGTTAACCTAAACATTCATCTCATTCTATCAATCCTTTTTTCTTCCTTTGTTTTAATTTCATGGACCTTATATTGAAGGTACAAACAATACATAACATGATGGATAGCAAATAAGAAAACAATCATATTATTTGTTGTTTGTTGAAGTATCAAAAGTTGCTTTAGTTTGTGTTGTCGTTTGCTAGTTGGAGGCGAGCTATGTTGATCTACATTAAAATTTTATGAAAATAATAGTCCAAGATGTAACACCCAAATACCCCCTGGGAGGATACATGGATGCCACCCAAGACAGAACAAACAATCACACTGATATGTAT
>JANZLX010152734.1:0-16301 GCA_025531955.1 Erythroxylum orinocense
GGGGGGGATGTCTATGCTTTGCAGCAAATACCTTACCTCACAAAGACAAGTTTTATCCTAAAGCTTTTAGAAGTGTTTTCTTAGGGCATTCACCAGGGCAAAAGGGTTTCAAACTTTACGATCTAGACAACAACAAAATTATTATTTCTAGAGATGTTATATTTCATGAACACATTTATCCTTTTACAACCAAGGAAGATTATGTCATCATGATCCCAAATAATCAAATTTCTTTACCTATCATACCTGACACCCTAAATGAATTCGTGGAGGAGGATTTTATATGTGATAATCCTGTTGAGCATATATAGACAGGACCCAAGAATGATGATGATGAGTTGCAAACCAGTAATTCATCCTTACTTATACCCACGTCTGAAACAGCTCCTATTAGACATAGTTCAAGATTGAGAAATCTCCAAATTGGATGAATGACTATGTGTCAAACGTTGAGCATGGTATATCAAGCTACCAAAAACCCTACATGTCAATAAACTAACCAAATATACTCCTTTTACCTAACCATACATTGTACCAAAACACTTATCAAATGCACATATATGTTTTGTTGCAAATTTGTCTGAAGTGCAGGATCCAACATCATACTAGGAAGCAAAGGTCAATCCAAAATGGGTGAAAGCTATGAATGAGGAGATTGAGACTTTGGAAAAGAACAGGACATGGGAAATTACTGAGTTACTAGTAAGTAAGAAGTCTATAGGATGCAAATGGGAATTCAAAATGAAACTAAAGGAAGATGGGAAAGTTGACATATTTAAGGCAAGATTGCTAGCAAAGGGTTACAATCAAATTGAAAGAGTAGATTTCCATGAGAGTTTTTCACCTGTGGCTAAGGTAGTGACTGTCATAATTTTCTTTGCCATTGTCGCATCAAAGTTGTGGAGTCTACACCAACTTGATATTAACAATGCATTTTTCATGGTTATTTAGATGATGAAGTTTTTATGGCATTACCATAAGGGTATAATAAGGCTAAACCAACTCAAATTTGCACATTAAGGAAATAACCATATGGACTCAAACAAGCCTCTAGACAATGGAACACATACTTGACAGCAAAATTACAAGAGTATGGTTTTAAGCAATCATGTCATGTTGCTTGTCTTTTTATCCTTTCTAAATCCAATATATTTCTAGCTTTGCTAGTGTGTGTGGATGATGTTCTGATCATAGGAAATTCCGAAGAAGAGATTGCAGTAGTCAAATATTTTCTAGATGATAAATTTACCATTAAAGATCTTCAACGTGCAAAATACTTTCTTAGTTTAGAAATCACAAGATCTGAAAATGGTATTTACGTTAACTAAAAGAAATATTCTCTAGACTTTATTTAGGATGCAAGGTTGATGGGAAGTACAACTACTACTACTCCATTAATGAAGCGGCACAAGATGAGTATTGATGATGGTCCAAAATTAGAAGATTCTTATTCATACCGACAATTAGTGGGAAGATTACTCTATTTGGGATATAAAAGACCTGATTTGGATTATGCTACACTACAACTTAGCTAATACGTACATGATCCTAGGCAGCTTCATTTAAAAAATGCTCTGCATGTTTTGAGATACATTAAGAACAATCCTTCCTTAGGATTGTATTTTCCAGCAAATATTTCATTGAGATTAGATGCTTTCTGTGATGCAGATTAGGGCTCTTGTATTGATAGTAGAAAGTCATTAACAGGATACTACAATTTTCTAGGGAATTCTCTTGTTAGCTGGAAAAGAAAGAAGCAAACCACAACGTCAAAATCATTAACTGAAGCAAAGTATAGATCCATGGCATCAATAGTATGTGAATTACAATGGATATCATACATCCTGAGAGATTTTCAAATTCTAGAATCAATTCCTATACCTCTTCACTGTGACAATCAGGTTGCATTATATATAACAGCCAATCCAGTTTTTTATGAAAAAACTAAACATCTAGATATTGATTGTCACATTATAAGGGAATAATTCAAGCTAGGCTTCATTTCACTAAGAAAAATTTATTCATCTCAGTAATTGGCTAATTCTTTCACAAAGGTTCTCAGTGCTTCGTTGTTTAACAAGTTAGTTTCCAAGTTAGGACTTTGTGATTGTTACCAAGCCTTAACTTAAGGAGGGGATGTTGAAATATGAAGTTTCATCAGCTTTTTTTAATTTTCTCTCACATGGTAGTTAAGTTTGTTATTCTTTGGTTTAGGTGTACATATTCTAGATCATTCTTATGATGAGGTGTAAATAATGAGCTGTATTTTTTTGGTTGCTACAAGCACATAATCTTTGTGCTTGTTTTTATATATATTGAATCTTTTGTACACGTTGAAAGGAATGAAGAAAATTTTCTCATCTACTGTGTCTCCTCTTCATTCATTCTGCTTTTCTTTTTTACAATGGCAAAAAGTTAAATCTGCCATTATTTCTTCTACAATGGAAGAAAGTTAAACCTGCCATTGTTTCTTCTTACTCATAATCTGTTCTTAATGATGATTGAGCCTGCATTTCGTCTCTTCCCAATTCTTATTGGTTTTCCCTATGGATGGGAGATTAGAAAACTTGTGGGATCTGTTTTCTATTTTCTGTTTCCTTTTCTTTTTCTTTAAAAAATTTCCTATTTAAAAGTAAAAAACCTTTGTTAAGCTGACTATTTCCACCACCTAATAATTGTAAAACTCCGAAACTTTCCTTTCATTGAATATAATTTTTATGTTCAGTGAATAGTATTTTTAGATGAATAGCGAATTTTTGTGTGACCTAACCTAGAAATAATAAAACAATATTTGGAATAAGTATTAGAGTTTAATGATATTGAAAAAAATAAAAAATAAGTCCTACAAGATTGATTTCAGGAGTTCTGAAAGTCTAGGACTAAAATGTTCTTTTTGAAAAGTAATGTGTATTAATGATTTTAAACTCATTCAAAAAATTTAAAACATCTAATCAATTGGCCCTAATTAGAGTATTTCATGGTCAATTCGATGGTAAGACGGTTATGAATATTTTCAAAATTTAATTCGGTTAGTTGATGAATTAAATTCAATGAAGGACAATTTAGATTTTTACATATCATTAAAGGTCAATTTGGTCTTTTTATATGTCATTAAAGGTAATTTGGTTATTTTACATGGTGTTAGTAGAATAATGAGTAATTACAAGAGAACCAATAGGAAGGTGAAGTGTGGAATCCATTAAATGAGCATTAAAAAGAATAAAGCAATACTTTTGTCTTCATTTGAACACAAACACGAGAGCCCAAACACAAGGGAGAAAAGAAGGGACATTTGGCCAAGGAGGGAGAAGAAGAGTGTGGTTGCATTTTTTCATAGTTTTGGAGCATAAATTAAAGAGATCTTGATCAAATGGAGGTAATCATCAAATACCAAGAGATTGGAAGATAAATTGGTAAGTTTTTCCAACCTAAATTTCTAGTTTTGGGTCATTTTAGTGGGATAGATTTGTGTAAGATAAATAATGATTTTTGACTTGCCGTGAAGTAGGTAATAAGTATGGAAGCATTTAAGGGATGAATATGACAAGAGAAAGAATTATGTTTAGTGAATGTTTGTATTTGGTTCTTGGATCACTTAAACCGGACATCTTGTTTTGACTATAACTTGACCTATAGACCTTCAAACTAGGTGATTCTAATTGGAGATGAAACCTAAGACATATTACTAAAAATTATTAGAGGAGACCTTGACCTATTTCTGCCTGAATCATATTGGAATTTGAGATTGAAAATGGTGGTCTGATGCTACCCCTGTGTTGGAGCAGCTTGTGATGTTTGTTGCATGTTTCTTGAATTGTAACTTGAAATGGTCTGATTTTTTATGATATGGAAACTAAGGACATAGGGAAACAAATGTCTATAAGATCTCAAAGCCTAATTTAAACGTTTGCTTTGTGAAAAGTAAGGAACAAGTGGAGGTATAACTTTTAGACATAGGCCATAACTGTGACTCATCATGCATGATCATGATATGGTGAATTAAATTAAGTGAGATAGTGTTTTGAAGAAATTGATATGTTAGAATGGGTAAAAATATGATTTCAAGTAACTTTTGAAGTTAGAATTGGAAACGAAGAACAATAGGTTAGCTTTCGGTAGTAAACGAAAATACAATTAGTGTACTTGTTATATGATTAAATATTAATCTCAAATTCGATTAAACCAAATTTATAGTGTTAATGTCTTATTTATGAATTTTGAAATAAATGCCTAAGCGAAAAGTGCTTGTGTAGGTAACGAAAGGCATAGAACGCATGAATGTGCTTGGTGATAAAGTTGCTTAACGGTGAGTGCATTTTAAATGTATTTTATGAAAATGATTTCTATTTTATTGTGAAGTGAATATAGATTATAAGTTTTATATGAATGATGCATTATAAGTGAATATTGCTAGTACAATTTTATGTTTTTAGCAATATATTAATTGGTTTTTGAAAGTTAAATCTTATATGATTTAAGCTTATATTGAGATGATGTTATTAGTTGATAAAAAGGAAATAATTTTTAGCCTATGGTATGTCGATAAGTTTTATACATATTAATATACTGATGTATAATGGTTAACCTAATAAGGTAAGCAATGTAGAAACAGTTCCGTAATTAGTGGTTCACCAGTTATGGCTAAACATTGTGGAACCAGCTCCATAACTACTAGTATATCGCAATTCACTTAGTACGAATGAGCAATGTAGAACCAACTCTGTAACTAGTTATTGACCAGTTATAGGTAAGTGATGCAGAACTAGCTCTGTAACTACTAATGTATAATAGTTATCCTAGTACAGGTAAGCGATGTAGAACTAGCTTCGTCACTAGCGATTAACTAATTGCGAGTAAGCGATGTAAAACTAGCTCCGTGACTTTATGCCTGAGGGTACCAAATGGCAAAGAAGTTAGTGATAGACTATGTAGTGTAAGAAATTCATGACATTTTTAATGCTACCATTATTTATTTGAAAAGCGATTTGAGAAACTTGATTTTGGGAAGTATATATGTTTTATGTTAAATATTAAATTATACTAATTGAGATGCATTTGTTTTAGGGAGGTTTAAATAGTTAAATATGATTTGAATAGAAATTATAGCACTCCCTAAGCTCGTTTAGCTCACTCTCTTTTATGTTTTTAAATGAAACCTCCCAGGTGCATACTAAGGGGCTTTAGTAGCAGGGACTTCACCTCAAGACTAGTCAACTTCGTCCCGTGCTGTTGTGTAAGCATTTTTGCCTAGTCAAAATTTTTTGGGAACATTTGCATCTTTATGAATATGTTTTGAAATATATGTTGTATAAAGAAAGCATGTATATGGAAGTTTTAAAGTTAAATGCACAAATATGTCTGAGTTTATTTTTAAGACTATTGAAGTGATTATTGAGATTGCTTGTATGGACTTAAAGTCCAAAATTTGTAGTGGTGATTTTAAGATAGTTATAGAAGTGTTTTGCACTTTTATAAGGCTTTTGAGAACTTTGGGAAGGTAAAAATACAATCATTATGCTGTCGAAATTTTTAACAAAAATTATTAAAAAAAAACTCCACTGCTTATATCTTTTTAATGTTAAGACTTTTTAGTAAAAAGGGCAATAGACTTAGCTCCACCGGAACTTTCTAGCTAGATCAGATGTCGACTTAAGGGCGATCGTGGGGTGTTGGGCAGGCCGCTAGTAATTTCAGGATAGGGGCCTATCAATAATGGTTTGGGAGGTCACTATCTGGATAACAAGTTGAGACCTAGGTAATAGAGAAGTAGTGTTCATAGGAAAATGCTAACGTTATAATTTAGTTTAAACGTAATAAAATAATTTGTGGATTTTTAGAATAGAAAACACATTAAAGAAAATTAAAGCCAATATTGTATTGAAAATAGTCATAGAACTAAAGATAAGATAATTAATTAAAGAGAGTGCAACTATATTATAATTAATTATTCTTGGCAGTACTTTTAATTTTTTGACTTAATTAACTTATTAGTGAATATAATCTCTGGACAGCATTAAAATTGCATTCTTTCAAAGTCAACTACAACTTTTTAGTTGCTTAGCTCGTATCTTTGCTAATATTAACTTTGAATATATCAAGTTCTTTAAAATCTGGTAAAAGGCTTTACGTTAATACTTCTAAGGCACGGTCCACCTACAATTAGGCTCTTTTGAGTCATCCACAGGTTAGAATGAAAATTAGATATCAACATGAATAAATCAACATCAAGTCTAATAAAATATAACTCATAAAAAATATATCTCATACTATAAATTAAATTAAATTAATCTATATAAAAATAGCCACTAGGTTTTTCTTGTTTAAACATTAAAAACATGTTTAACTAGATAATATGTTCAAAAAAATGAGATTAAAAGACAAAGATAGAGAAATAATAGTAGAAATAAATATAGATGAATTCCTTAAATACCAACAACTTGATCCATTAAGATGATATTTCGATCTTGATTCTTTCCTAAAACTAACTTAAAATCAATAACCCAAAAGTTGGAAAAGCCTTCAGATGGCTAACCTTGGCTTTTGCACAGAAATGAAATTTTTTGGATGTGTTTTCTCTAAAAGATAGATAAAGTCCCGCAACAATTACGGTTTTTACCTTTAAGTACATTTTATTCTACTTAACTCATGGACTATCCTATAGTCGAGGTCCAAACTATAGAACTTAGTGATTTTTCTCATTAATAGACATGACCTCTAACACAACGATGTTTCAAAGTCGTTGGTCTCATTATTTTCTTAAAGATGAATATACAACCTTTAATACAATTGTCCCTTAATCATGGATCTTACTATTTCCTCTTTAATTTTGCATACTGCCTCTTGCGCGATCGTGGCTCAAGCTAATCTACTTATTACACTTGATCTTTTTAGGGCATAAGTTGGCATTTGAATAAGGGGCATACTATTTTCCTATATGAATTGTGAATTTCTTCATGTTTTTACTTTGAATTACCTTTAATCCTTGAATAATATCATCCCAATGTCCAATTTACATAATTACCTTAAAAGATAATAAAAACCAAGTAAAATATAGTAATTTAGCATTAAAATTAAGCAAAATACCTAATAAAATATGTTCATATTTCATGCATATCAAATATCCCATATTTACGTTTTTACTTATCCTTAAGTAAATTAATTTTATCCTCATACTTAAGGTTTTGCTTATTCTTAAGCAAATCAATTCCATTTCTATTAACTTAAAAATGTACTAATTCTAAGAAGGAATGGAACAAATCAACAAGAGTAATTAAGATTATCCTCATAATTTACCAAATATTTATATGTAATGAATATTAAAACGAAGAGATCAAAATTATTAGTTAAAACATCCAATGGAGAACTCCTGTTACTGTTCACCTTAACTTTGCATCGTTTTTGTTGTTGCTAGCTTGTTTCCATTCCTAATCTCGTTCACTTCCTGATCTTTACTTAACTCTTTCTCCCTCTTATCATTTACTTCTCTTTTGGACTCATTTCCCTTTACCACCAACTTCTTTCTCTCCCCTTCATTATGCTACCAACTCCTTTATCCATTCCAAACCAACCAACTCAAAATGGGCTATAAATAACTAGGCTATGAACAATTGGAAAAATCTTGATCCATCGGAGGTGCTTATCAATAATAAATATGTTTGTCTCTTCAAGTTCTCCAACTTAGAGGATGCGAATAAGGTACTTCAATCAGGCCCTTGGCATATCCACAACAAGCCTTTCTTGCTACAGGTATGGAAAATTAGTAAGAAAATGTAAGACATAAAGCAAGATTGTATTCCAATTTAGATTAGCATATATGGTGTGTCATTGGAATACCAGACCACAGTTGGACTTAGCTACATCGCAAGCTTCATTAGCAAGCCAATTTACATGGACCAAGCCACAGCTGAGGTAAAGAGAGATCAATTTTCTCGAATATGTGTCCTAGTTACATCTATGTTAGATTTACCAGAGAGTATTCCAATAATTCGATTGGATGAATGCATGGAAACATTTGAAGATCAAGCCAAAGTTTTTAATGTTTGGTAGTCACAATGTGATGTTAAGAAAACATGGAAGCCGACAGGTAGAATATTCAAAGTAGGTGGGTATGAAGAAGTGTTAGGTCTCACCACTGAGGAAAATAAATAGGAAACTCCAAATCTGTAACCTCCTAGACAAACTTAACAAATAGACAAAAATAATGAGCTTAGAAACAAGAATGCAGAGCACCAAAAGGAAACTGCACCTCTCTGTGATGATGATACAAAATGTGAGCTCAATAATAGCACACAAGCTGATCCAAGTAAGAATCTTAACCTGGATGATGAATTTGCCGTAGTGAAGAGGAGATCAAGTTGAAAGAAAAAAGTCCCAACTGGGGACTCCAAAGCATAAATATAGAATCTTAACCTGGATGATGAATTTGAACCCGTAGTGAAGAGGAGATCAAGTTGAAAGAAAAAAGTCCCAACTGGGGACTCCAAAGCATAAATATTATAGCATGAAATGCAAGAGGGGTTAATGCCCCTTATAAAAAGCTTTTGTTAAGGAACCTAGTAAATAAGAATAAAGTATCAATTGCAGGCCTCTTAAAGACACGTATAAAAATACAAAACTGCAATCTTTTTTTATTATTTTTGAACTAGTCATTAGAGCCTGATTTCTAACTACAATCACTATCCTAATGGTAGAATACTAGTTGTTTACAACACTCTAGAGGTCACCGCTAATGCCACCTTTATATCAGATCAAGTAATTCATCTTGAAGTGGTTGGACTCTGGTATGACATTTCTCATTTCATTTTCTTACGTGCACAATAGTTCTTGTCACAGAATTAAACCCTGGTCCCAACTGAAATCTTTATCATTAACAATCTCACAATCTTAGCTTATAGTTGGATATTGCAATGCTTTCATCAATCATGAGGAAGCACAAAGGATCAGGTCTGTAGGAAGCCCTTGCATTAAATTGAGGCAATGCATAAGTCACATCGCATTCAAGTTTTAGGCCTGTTGAGGGGGTAGTTTCTATACATGGTGTAATAAGTAAGCTAGGGAAAACTTCATTATGAAGAAACTCAATAGAAGTATGACAAACCATATATGGTTTATAGCCAATGCAAGTAGTTACACCACCTTCACCAACGAAAACCTTTTAGATCATTCTGCCTTAATAACTTACTGGATATAGAGGGAACCTTTTCACCCTTCAGATTTAGCAATTTTCTAGCTGATTTAGCTGAATTTGAACTTTGTATCCTCAAAACTCTAAATGTCTATATACCAGGCTCTAAGCAATTTATTCTTGTTAGGAAACTTACCTTCATCAAGTAGGAAATGAAATTGTTGTTTCATAAGAATGTGGGCAATACACACCATCTTCTAAACTCAACCAACAGTGTAGTCAAGAAGATCCAAGATGAACTCCAAATTGATCCACATTCTCACAATGTACAAATTCAAGAAAGAATTTCCATTAAACATCTCACTAGTGCTTTTAATTTTGATCACTCATTGATGAAACAAAGGTCAAGGGTTAAATGGATAAAAGAGGGAGATAGGAACACTGTTTATTTCCACAAGACTGCTATCACTAAAAAGAAACAAAAACATGATTATCTTCTTGATGCATAATAATCAAGAACTAAACTCCAAAAAATCTTTGCTTCATAAAGCACTTGAATATTTCTCGAAGCTTTCGAAAGATCCATCCAAGGCTATTTCACCTCATAATTTTTTTGAGAGAAATCATGAAATTTCACATCATTCCTCAGGAAGTTAAACTATCGACTAAACCGATTACAAGTCAGGAAATTGAAGATTTAGTGAAAACTTTGAACCTATTTAAGGCACATGGCTTGGATATAACAAAGCTTGGCACTTGATTAAACCTTTAGTAATTGATGCAATCAGTGAATTTTTCAATAGTGGGAAATTGTTAAATGAGTTTAATAGCACATTCATAACACTTATTCCCAAAGGAGGTGAACCAGCTACATTCTCTGACTTCAGGCCAATCTCATACTGCAATACAATTTATAAACTCAATTCAAAGTTGTTAGCTCAGATGCTGAAGAGTATACTATACAATTACATTGATTTCACCCAAATGGCTTTCATACCAGGTCGGATTATGGGAGATAATATATTGCTGTAACAAGAACTTGTAAGATCCTATATGATAAAAAGAGGAAGAAAGAATTACATTCTTAAAATGTATATAAAAAATGCATTTGATAGTATTGATTGGATTTTCATTCTAAATAATCTTCAAGCCTTAAATTTCTCGAGATCTTTATTCAATGGATATCTGAATGTATTACAACCCCTACATTCAAAATCTTGGTAAATGAATAACCTAGCAAGCATTTTAAAAACTCCAGAGGGATCAGGCAAGGGGATCTTATCTCTTCTTACCATTTTGCTCTTGTTAAGACAGTATTCAATAGAAAAATCAAAGCAGTTATGGAGAATATAAAAGCCTTCAAATTTCACTCCAAATGTAAAAGATAAAAGATCACTAACCTTTTCTTCACAGTTGTTCTTATACTCCTATCCAAGGCAGATCAAACCTTAGTCTTCACACTAATGAAAGCCTTGAAAATCTTTAACGAGCTCTCTGGTTTAGATTTTAATTGTTAAAAGAGTGGCTTTTTATTATCTAAATAAGTTGTGGAAAATGAATCAAGCATCAAATCTGTTATAGGTTGCAATTTTCAATCTTTTTTGATGGTTTACTTTGGCATTCCAATCTCTGCTTGTAATCCTACTTTGTTGACTTTTCCTTACTTACTAAAAGAATCAAAAGTAAATGGCTTCATGAAGCTCCAAAATTTTATCCACAGTAGTTAGGATTTAACTTATATCCGCGATGATAAATTCTATAAATGTATTTTGGGCTACACACCAGGCTATCCTTAGGAAAATCATAAAAACTATAGAGAGGATATGTAACAAATTTCTATGGAATGGATATGAGGAACATGCTAGGAGGGCAAAAATGCAATGAAAAGAGGTTTGTATTCCTAAGAACAAGGGTGGATTTGGGATTATCTCACTAAAATTAATGAATTTTGTCATGCTAGGCAAAAAACTGTAGAGGTTAGTGAAAGACAAGCAACCCTTTGGCGTAAATGGGTTCATAGCTTTTTAACAAGGAAAAGAAGGAATTGGGATATTAAAATCCCACCATCCTCAACTACCATTTGGAAGGCCATCCTGAAAACAAGAGATCTCTTGAGGTATGAATTTGTCAACTTGATTGGAGATGGTCAGCAAACCAATTTCTAGTTTGATAATTGGATAGCTTGTGGCCCTTTATTCAACTTACAAGATATGGACAACTTTAAGTCTTTTATTAAACAGGGGGTAAATGTTGCTAATGATTTAAGGGAAAAATCTATATTCACATAAACTACAGTCCCCATATTGATTTATGATGAAATTCAACAAATGAACCTGCTTAGAGGGGAGGATAACATTATTTGGAAACACTCTAGGCAAGGAGCTTTCACTAATCATATAGGAAATTTTTATAGAGGCACTACATCACAATTCCCTGGACTAAAGTTGTTTGGATCAAGCAATTCCACCCCTAAGTTACCTTCACTTTATAGACAACTATGAAAGAAAGACTGCCAATATTGGATAGGTTGAAGTGATTTCTCGACATTCCAAATTGGCACATTTGACGTCAAAAGGCTGAAGAAAATCATGATCACTTGATTTTACAATATGAATTTGTTAAATCTAGCTGGAAGTTAATTCTTCATAGATGATGCATTGTGAATTCCTGTAGTGATTGCGGCTTGATCAAATTATGGAGATGTCAATTTACACTCTTGGATGATGTTGTCAGCTAGTGCCTATGTATAACTCTTTCTTTTATCATCAAGGGCATCTGGGATAAGAGGAACTCTCATATATTTTAGAATTGAAGATCAATCAAAGATCAGTTTAACAACAACCTAATCCAACATATCAGAACCTATCTTAGCATGCGCAAGAACAAATTTGAAAATTCTGAGTACTGGGAAAGAATGTGGAATATTTAGTTATTTTAATGTCTAAGAAGATTATTGTTTTGTTTTAATTAATGTATGCTAATTAGCATCCCAACCTATGTAATGCTCCTTATAGCCTATGAATCTCTTGTTTGCCTTTAATGTCCAAATTCATTATATTTTCTAAAAAAATTAAGATTTCCTTATGCATTAAGTTGTAATGTTCACGAATTAGTTAGGTTTTTTAAAACTTGTATTAAGTTATAAATCAACTCAATTTACCTCAAACAACAATAACAACAACAATACTCAATAGAAATCTCACTAAGACGTGGGGCTTGAGGAGGTCTAGTAGTATGCAGCCTTACCCCTAACTCATTTTACCTTAACAATCCTTCAAATATTAGCTTAATTTATGAAATAAAACTTGAGAATAAAATAGATATATATGGGCAAGATGATTCAACTTTCAAATATTTCAATAACCTAAATTATTTATAAAAGAGGGAAGCATTAAACTTTGATTTAATGAAGGAGCATTTAGAGACCTGTATGAAAAGTTATCTGACCATTTGATATGAAAGCAAATACCTTGTCATGACTACTCTCATGTACTCTATTAGGTCATTATTTCAGGTGGCTAATAGCATCACTCTTTAACTTCAACCTCTTTACATAGATTAAAGCTAACATAATGAAATATTTATGCTCACTTTTTCAAATATGTTTGTTTCTTATTTATCTATTTTTAGTAGGATATTAAATTATTTAGAAAGAATTCACCTTTAAATCTATGATATGCCCAAATTATACAAAAATATCATAATGCAAATAAATTATCCATTGTTACAATTTTTAGAGTAAATCAGAAACTAAATTTATTAATGCTTATAAATATTATCCTAAACTAATTAAATTATCAAAAAATGAACTTTTAATGTGTCATCTTAATTGTTCTCTTTCATTGACAAAAATGTTTCATTAATTGTTCATTTTAAACTAATTGTGACAAAATTCATAAATAAAAACAAAAAGTTTTTTAATTCAACAATTCTCTTCACATACTTGATTTTGCACATTATTCTCAATTTACTAAATATAAAGAATGAAAATTAAACATTAATGAAATATATAGAAAGGCAGGAAATAAAAAGATATGAGATACTTCTGTATCTTATTTATCGTCTGTTGTCTAAGTTACTTATGATCATTATTTAAACATTTTTCTATTTTACAAATAAATATAACTAAAGAAAACAATGCAAAAGGAATTTAACATTAATTTTAAACCAAAATAAATTACTAAACATAAATAAAATGAAACAATTGAAATGAAAATATAGTTAAAGATTCCACAAAGAAGGATATAATAATCAAAATGTATATATTTTAAATGTTAGAAAAATAAATAAGAACTCATATGAAGTAGGCTAGTCATCATCATTGTCCCACATTGATTGAGGAGGTGGCTTGAAGTATCCCATATTCTTGTAGTAATTGAATACTTTTCAGTCCTTTTTTAATTGCCTTTGTAACTTATAACATAATTGTGATTCTGCATTTCAGTTTCTACAGGAGAATAATTTTATCAATACTTTTTAAATTAGTTTATATGGGGAAGGTTTGATTCCTCTAGGCTCCTCTTCCATCTTTTCTTACTAAAGTACATTAGCTTCTTATGGAACATCAACTTTTCTCTTTGGCTTTAGTCTCTCTCGTGCCACTTTTCTAGTCTTAGGATAAAGTCGATGGCACCCATATGACACCCAACAGTCAACTATGAAAGAAAATTAAACACGCCTAGGTTTTTGGTTAGTCTTATCAGATAACAACCTTTATATACTGCATCGTGCTTTTTATTTGCCCATTTGATCCAAATGCATGGAAAAAATTTACCTATATGATATGGACTCCTCCCATTTATACATTATAAATAGAACAAATTCATATGCATAACTACTCTTATACTTTCCTTTCTCCTTAAAAGTGTATGAGTTATTACCATGTGTAAGTGTCAATGTGCAAAAGAAGTAGTTTAGGTGCTCTTAACAATCAAAAAGGTCATAATTAGATATGCCTATTGATATGGTATTTAGAAACTCTATAGGTTTCCATTTATAAAATTCAATATGGAAATTAGTTGTAAACTTCTTAAAATCCTTTTTGTGCACTTATTCAAGTGTGCACAAAATCTATATTATGTTGCAAACTTATTACAAGTCAAACACCATTTAATTTCTCTGAATAGAATTCTATTACATTCTTTACATCACACCAAGTATGCCAAATAACATTAAACTTAGTTAAAACTTACACTACAAGAAAAGTAGGAATTAGCGACGGATAATTTCTAACGGAAAATAAAGCGTAGCAAATTAGCGACGGAAATCTTATTTCTGTCGGTAAATCCGATATGAAAAAATTTATTTAGCGATAGTTATAATTTTCGTCGCTATAAATAGAGGGAAACTGTCCCGACAAAATTAGCGACAGACTTTAGGGACAGAAAAAGTTTCTGTCGGTAATTGGACTACAATTAACGATGGCAAACATATTTCCGTCACTAAAATCGACATGAAAATTTTTTGTTTTGCGACGGTTCTAATTTCCGTCGCTAAAAATAGAGAGAAACCGTCCCGACAACATTAACGACGAACTTAGGGACAGTAAAAGTTTCCATCAGTAAATATACTGAAATTATTATGGAGGGAAGATCGTATAATAAAATTTAAAGGCGAGAATTAAAGGCGATATAATAAAATTTAGATTTACCGACGGAAATTTTCCGCCGGTAAATCACATTTAAAACACCCGAACACCCCTTCCCTCCCCTCTGGTTCATCTTTTTCTTCCCCCCCTTTTGGTTCCTCTCCCATCTGGTGAGTTCCTCTTCTTTCTTGCTTTTTTTTCTCCGATTTCTTTATTACTCTTTCAATGATACAACTAACACTTTCCTTTTTCTATGTTAATGACAGTTTTGGTTCTGTATGCTTGGACGTTATCAACCATTCATGGAATCCAATGTTTGGTAAGTAATAAATTTTCTTGTGCTTAACAAGCTCTTAATGTCATTTACTCTAATGGAAAAATGTTTATGTAGGGATTCTTTTTTACTTGGAAAAATGCCACAGCTATTGCTTTATCCAAATCGTTTGGAGTGTCTCAGTGGTGATGCTGCATCATTGGTGATGAAGGATCGACAAAAGTATTTCCCTTACACTGCTTCTCACTGTATCCTACTAGAGATAGATTCTTGCAAGTTCTATTTATACTTGGGTTGCTAAAGGAGTTGGATATTGCTAAAAACTGATGGATTTATTTTCATGGTTGGTAAACATAATACTGTGAGCAATATGTAAAAAGGGAAATTATTACCAAGTCCACTGTGGAAGAGAGGGGTGACGCTGCTGAAGATAAAAGGAAGAGTCTTGAAGAACACCTCGTCAACGATGATGAAGACTTTTTTCTAATTTGAATTTTATTTACTGACGGAATTTTATGTCCTTCGATAAAATGATCGATATTTACCGACGGATTTCGTTGGTAAATTTACCGACCGAATATTTATATCTGTCGGTAAATTTACCGACAACCGTTTTAATAGCGTCGTTGGCTGTCGATAATTTCTGTTGCTATTTTACATTACCGACGGAATTCAAATATTTTCCGTCGGTAATTTCCATCGCCAAACGCCCTATTTCTTGTAGTGTTACTAATGTTTTTATCTAAGGTGTAGTAGATATTTAGAGTTTAAAAATAGGGAAGAAATTTAAGGTGAATGATCATTGCCTAAATCCTTACTATAAAGGATTTGAGGAGGATAATGTGGAAGTGGCAATCCTTAAAGATTAAGATCACGTAACCAAGAAAGCACGAAGATAAACCAACAACAATAAACAAAGTGATGCTTAAGAGGCAACTCAAGGGTAGGTTGTTACTTTTTTTACATTTTTAAATATCTCTTATATTTAATGTTACATTAGGGATTACGTAAGTTTTAAATGTGGGAGAGAAGAATTTAGTTCAAATCAACCTTTAAAGAAGGCTTAGATACTCCTATAGAATTAGCTATAATGGATAACAGAATATTAATAAAGAAGAAGCCTGTTTAGGCATACTTAAAGGTAATTTACAGTATAGTAAATTAAAATTCAATATCTACCCTTGAATTTCTTACCATATACAAGATAAAGACTTTGATAATCTAAACATGTACTCCGCCGATATCATTTGATTCGGGAGATCATTGGTCGAGGTGATGTCCTGATAGAGAGAATTCCCACAGAGCAGAATATTGCT
>JANZLX010152835.1:0-16278 GCA_025531955.1 Erythroxylum orinocense
TATTTTTATGTGCTATACAACCCGATGGATATCCAAAAACTCGAACAACCCAATGGATTTGGATATGGGTAGTAAATTGTAAAAACCGATGGATATGGATATGGATATGGATTGAGTCATAAAAAATGGATATAGATATAAGTAGAGTAAAACCCGAACCGAACCCTACCCATTGCCATCCCTACCTAGAGCTTCAGTATAACTTAGTCAAAATTCGCCGCGCCCCTATTAAAATAAGCCGTAGTGATGGAAAAGGGACCTTCCTTTGGTTCACGTCGAAAGAATTAGATTGCCACCAAAGGTTCTTAGCCATTGTGTGAACGCGCTATTTTTTCACCGAAGGTGCCTATTGAATTTGTTTTTTCCACCCAAGTATTCGAAGTGTTATTTTCCACACTGAAGGTGCCTAGTGACCATGTCAATGGCCTATTTTGCCCACCAAATATACACCAACGGGCTGTTTTTCAATCACCGCAAACCCAACACGCAGACATTAAGGTCTGCGTTGCAAAAGATATAAAGAAATATAAAGAAGAAATAACATTTGAACTAACTTGTGAATATCATGGGTGTCTTCCGAAGTTAAGTTCTGAGTGATTAGAGAAGAAGATGAGTCGTGAGTGCGTGAGGAACAAAAGAGAGAAATAAACGAAAAAGAGACGTTCTAAGATTGTCATATACATATATGACGCAAATTCATCTACCTGAAGAAGTTGAAATTTAGACTTTTCTGAAAAGCTCTAAATTTTAACTTTTAAAAAAGCTATATTTTAACTTTTAAAAAACTATTTCTTCTTCAAAGTGTTTTTGAAATTTTTAACCAAACACCTTTTTTTTCTTAAAATAACTTTTATGGTGAGAAAAAGTGCCTTTAAACTAAACAGGGGCTAAATATTAATATTAATCGACATGGGATGGAAGGTGCTTCAAAGAGAGAAAAGTAAACAGAAAAGTCTTCGTCCCAGGTCTTCACCAGCTCACTCAATTGTCTTAAATCATAGCCATCTACTTTGCCTGGAAATTTCCTTCCTCCTCCGCTGCAATGAGAGACAAGAGAAAGCCAAGGCAAGAAGCAGAAAGAAAGTCTGCAAGTGAAAATGGCTGATGGAGCTGTAAATTTCTTACTCGATAAACTAACTACCATCCTTCTGCACAAAGCTTCATTGTTGGGAGATGTTTGTGATGAAATTGAGAAAATCAAGCTTGAGTTGGAAAGCATGAGATCCTTCATAAGGGATGCAGAACGAAGAAAAGTCAAGAGTGAGTCTGCAGCAACATGGATGCAGCAAGTGAGAGATGTTGCGTATGAAGTTGAGGACATCGTAGATGAGTTCATGCATCACAGAGACAGAGAAATGCGTAAAAGTGATTTCAAAGGTATTGTTCAAGATGTGGTCAACTTCCCCAAACGCATGTGTAAGAGGCATTATTTTTCTTCAAAGCTTCAGCATATCAAATCTAAGGTACATGAAGTATCAGAAAGAAGCCAGCGATATGGTTTCGTTCAGCTTGATGAGGCAAACACCACAAATGTGGCCAGTGATATATGGCAGCAGTATGGAGACTCGTCAATATTCGTGGATGAGGATGAGATAGTGGGTATGGATGCAAATACAGAGCAGTTGCTTGGATGGTTAATGGAAGAAGAACCTCGCAGGACTATCATTTCAATTGTTGGAATGGGCGGTCTTGGTAAGACCACTCTAGTCACGAGGGTGTACAACAATCAGATAATCAAAAGATGCTTTGATTGCTGGGCTTGGATGTCTGTGTCACAAACATTTGGGGTGGATGAACTTCTACGAAGCATGATCAGAGAACTTTTTGCTACAACCCAACTACCAGCTCCAGATAAGCTGGGATCACTGAATTACAGGGAACTTCTGGGGTTGTTCAATGATTACCTGCATCAGAAGCGGTATGTAATAGTCTTAGATGATGTGTGGAGCATAGATCTTTGGAGTAGAATAAGGGCTGCATTTCCCAATAATAAGCATGGAAGCAGAATTATTCTTACGACAAGGAATGAGAATGTAGCAGCCTCTGTTGGGATTGGAAGCCTTATCCATCGCCTTGAGCATCTTCAGGAGAAGGATGCCTGGTCCCTCTTTTGCAAGAAGGCATTCTGGAATGACCCAGATCACCGCTGTCCCAAGGAACTTCAGTCTCTGGCTGAGGCTATAATGAAGAAATGCCAAGGCTTGCCACTTGCAATAGTGGCTGTTGGGGGTCTCATGTGCTCAAAAAGCAAAACAGTTGGGGAATGGAGGAAAGTGTATGAAAGCATCAATTGGCAACTAAGCAATAATCAAATGCTGGAAAGTCTGAAAGGCATCTTGTTGTCGAGTTTCAATGATTTACCCTTCTACCTCAAGCAGTGTTTTCTGTATTGTTGTGTCTTTCGTGATGGTTATCCAATAAAGACCAGGAATCTCATTCGACTGTGGATAGCAGAAGGATTCATAAGTGGAAGAAAGGGGATGACCATGGAGGAGATAGCAGAGGAATATCTCATGGAACTCATCCTTCGAAGTATGATACAAGTCACAGAGACTAATGATGCAGGGAGGGCGAAAACTTGTAAATTGCATGATGTTATGCGTGAACTGGCCATGACGATGTCTGAAAAGGAGAACTTCTGCACATCATATGAAGACCATCAATCCAGGATGGAAGGAAAAGTACACCAATTATCAATTTATAATACGGTTGAAAACATCCGCATCAGCACTAATACATCTCATCATCTTCGCTCTTTTTTTGTGTTCCCCACTGATGCATGCTCCTCATTCTCTCTAACTTGCATCTTATCAAAATTCAGATTGTTAAGGATCCTTAATGTAGAAGGAGTTCCTGTTGAAGCCATACCAAGTGCATTGGTCAAGTTGTTCAATTTAAGGTACCTAAACTTGAGAAACACCAAAATTAGGGAGCTACCGAAGTCAATGGGAAGGCTGAAATATCTACAAACGCTGGATGTCCGAAACACATTTGTCCAGGGGCTGCCCAGTGGAATATCAAAACTATCTAAGCTGCGACATCTGTGTATGTACCAGAAAATTGATCAGACTTCAGAAACTAGTTTTCTCAGAAGCATGCAAGTGCCTGCCGGAATATGGAATATCAAGAGCTTACAAACATTAGCATACATTGAAGCAGATAAGGAACTAATCCAACATCTGGGAAACTTTTCAGATCTCAAGAAGTTGGAAATTATGAAGGTGAGAGCTGAAGATGGACAAGCACTCTGCTCTTCAATCAAAAGAATGACAGGGCTTATCAGCTTAGGTGTGATGGCTTCTAGCGTGGAAGAAGAACTTCAATTGGAAGCTTTACATCTGCCTCCATTGTTCCTTCAGAAACTTACTTTGTTTGGAAAACTGAACAGGTTACCTCGGTGGGTTGGATCCTTGGCAAGTCTATCTCACTTGTCTCTAGGCCATTCTTGTCTAAAAGAAGATTTGCTTCCCTCTCTGCGTTTGCTTTCTAACCTCATGTCCCTTCAACTTAAGAACGCTTATGATGGTACATTTATGCACTTCAAGGCAGGATGGTTTCCCAAACTCATCAAACTTAGTTTTCAAGATCTTGCAAGACTGGATATCGTGAAGCTGGAAGAGGGTTCACTGCCAAGTATCAGAGAGTTGTACCTAATACGTTGTCAGAAGATGAACAAGTTGCCTAGTGGTATTCGGCGTCTTACTGGACTCCAGAAGTTGCATCTGGAGGAAATGCCAGAAGAACTTATGCAGGGCTTTCAAGATTTGGTTGGTGAAGATCAAGAAAGCGTACAACACATAGCCACAATCAAACTCATATATATAAGTGAAGGAAAGCGGATTGTTGAAGAACTTTGATGAATTCTAATTTTCTCATAATTTAAAGCTTCTACTTGTCCTATTGATTCTTTTCCTAGCAATGGTTGTACATACTGAGAAACTGGGGCAGAATATGTTCCTGCACAGTGCAAAATAAGCATGAAATTTTTCGTATTAATTTCTCAAAAAATCAAGATCACTTAAAATTTTATAAAACAATTAATACATAACTTATAATAAGTATGAATCGTAGTTCGTAGATTATTATGAAACTTAACCTACGAATTTTACAAAGAAGGTTAAGCAAAGAATATCAGCTCCTTTAGAGTTTAAGTCTATTTATAATAAATTTTAGACATTTTAGTAATTTAATTAAAATTAAATTCTAATTTTAATTAGATTTTAATTAGACTTACTATTAATTCTAATTAAATAACAATCATGCTCAAATAAGATCTAATATCTCATATTAATCCTTGTTTATTAAATATTTTATATTTAATAATAAAGTTTCTCTAACTTTACAATCAAGTTCAACTTATTTAAAACATCTTTTCTTTAATTATAATCCTAAATCATATTTAGAATTAGATAAATTGAACTCTTTTAATTTATATTTAATTTTGTAATTAAATCATTTATATTCATAGATCAAAATTGGCGTTTAACAACACATCATTGTTACCCAAATATTTAAAAATGTTAAACCAGTTTTCTCTAATCTTTCCATACATAATTTTTTCATGTAATTCACTCATTTTACCATACAATGCCTATTAGACATAAAATATGAAATTAATTTCTACCTTATTTAAGTCTAATCATATTAGTTCTCTACCATTAGTATTTAATTCAATTAATAACATTTGAAAATATTTCAAAGTGTCATTCCATCTTCACTAAGGATTCCAGAATTAATATTAGTCAAGAATAATAAAATGTTCTCTACTTTTGAGTAATAAATCATATATTGATCACTAAACTACCTCCATATATTAGAGAGATGAATCCTAGATTCATCATTCAGTTACCTCCATATATTTCATGTTATGTCCAATGACTACTGATTGAGCTACTCTTGATTAGAATGAGTCATAAATAGTATAAAAACAATCCCTATATGAGGTGGCAATCATGTTACTACTAGGAGAGTAGTTTAATGAGAGAATTCTACAAGATTCAAGATTCTCTAAGCACTTTCTTAAATCTTACAATTTTCACTACAATTATCATTATAATTAAAATATATACTTGGATCTTTGATAAGACCTTAACTCCTTTCATATGTGCAATGGCTCTAATGTTCTACAAAACATTAATTCCTGAACAATACAATGAACTCTAACAAGTTCATTAAATAACTTAATAATCTAAATAATCATTTCCACTAAATGAAAAACATATTATAACTTAATTAACAATCATTGCTACATTGAAACTTTTCTAATCTTAAAATAATATTATTTCCAGTAAGACATATATCAACTAGGATTTACTTTTAAAGTTAATATTCTTATAACCTTAAATTCCAAATATCAACTTATACATGAAATAATGGATACATTTAATACTTCACAATTATTTGATATCTCAAAAACTAAACATTTTTAGTACATTAACTACATACTTGGAGTAGAATAGGTAAAAAAAACTTCCAATATATCTTCATAAATCTAAATTCCAAAATTAAGTTATTGCTTTTTCATATCCAATATGTATTGTTCTTGGACAATTATGTTTTCAACAATTGAAAATATGAATTATTGTTCTCTTTATAAGTAATATGTCTCTATATACTCCCACTAACCTTCTTGCAAATATGATAAATTCACAATCATCTCCAAAATAAACTCTTTGAATTCATCATGAAAGTGAATCTTTTACCAAGTCATAGCCTTTTGACTATAAATTAAATGTATCAATAAAGGTATTAATTCCAACTGAATGCATTATCATGAGATTTGAACTTCTAAAATTTTATCCTATTCTCACTATTGTCTTGAGAACCATTCTCATATAACTGTACATTGAAACAAATAATTTGTTTGATTGGTCTGTAAGATTATATCCAACCTTTTAGATATCTCATAGCTTTTTATTATTTGATTTAATCATAAACTTATTAGATAATACATGCTTCAACTAAGTATCACATCCCAAAATCATTAACTCTTTCAAAGTCTTAGTGTTTCATATCTAATATAAAATTCTTAGTGTTTCATATCTAATATAAAATCTTGCTAATTGATCTAATTAGAACCTTCAAGGGTAAGTTGTAGAACTAGGCTTAGTTATAGGAGAAATAAATATTTTATTATATAATTTCTTAAATTTTATATTATTACACAAATTCATACTATTATAGAATTTAGTTGTAAAGGTATTCACCAAAGAATCCCATTCTCTCACATCGATCTTATCGAAGTGCTTCAGCATTCTCAATGATTAATTTCTCCTTATATTTAAACAATTTGAACTTTTTAAAAAGTAAATCAATATTTCATTTAATACATATAACTATACCATATAAAGCCATTAGTAATATATTAAAATAAACTTATCATCCTTTTTGTGATTTTTTATCACATCCAACACACCATTGATTTGGTTATTCTTCAACTCAATATGTTTCACAATTTTCATGTGATTCATAATCAAAAAGACACATATATGCTTCTATGTAACTCTATGATTCTCTCATGCTGATTACCAACACAGTATACGAAGATAGTCTCACTTATCTAACTTTGAATTCTTTTCAATTATCTAACTTTGTATTCTTGTCACTTATGTTAAGCATACGTCTCCTATGATGTTTAAGAAATACATTGTTCAATAACATTAAATCTAATTCAATATCAAATACTTATAAGCATGAATATATATGACCTCAAGTAAGAAAAATCTTACAATAATTTCTTTTAATGATAACTATTATCATTCTATAACAAATACTTTCAATTGTAGTCTATATTTATGCTTTTAGTAGGCTAAATTGAGTGGAACAATTCTATTAAGGTATTATACCTTTCAACTCTACTTCACGCAACCTCTTGCATCTTGCTATCTTGATGTTGACATACATCTTCCATGTTGTCATCGAAATTTATGAGACATTAGTCAACTAAAAATGTATTGATATTTTGTTATCCATATGATTTTAACTTATTTCTAAAACCTTGTCATTAAATCTTCAATAAGGATTATAGCAATATTACATAATAGACACAAATTTTTTTATCAAACTTTAGGAACTCTTCTTAAACCTAATCATATGTCCAAGAAATTTGGTTCACTAACTCTTAGTATCAAACATACTAACCAAAAGTAATTTCTACTCAGAACAAAATATAAATGTAAGAAAAGCAAGTAATTGTTTATATGCTATAACGACCAAATAAGATTAGGAATTTAATCATATATTTTGTTACTTTGACTATTTTATTGAAAATAACAGCTCTTACTACTATTCAGAAAGATTACTCTAATCCTTTTAGTGGGTTAAAATATCATTTAAATTTAGTTAACCTTGAGTCACTCAACAAACCAACTAAACTTAAATTAAATAGATAACAACTTTATCAATTACATTTCATATCACTCCTAGATTTATTATGTGACAACTCTTATCAAAACATATTTTATATGTTATTTCTAATGTTGCCTCTAAATTCATATGATCATGAGTTACTCATCCAAATCATACATACTTAGTTAACTAAAATCTATTAATTTAAGATAAAGCATATTCAGGTTAAATAGGTCTTGAGCCACTCAACAAACCTTTTAATAAATAGAATTCTAATTTTATTCTTAAAAAGTGGAAGGCAATATTCATGTTCAAATATATAAATAAAGTATGCAACTTATGCACTCATAATCAAATTATATGCATAAAATATCAAGCTTCATTTGATTCTAGTTTTTAATCTTCATAATCTAAAATAATACTTTCAACTCCTTGGATAATTAAATTAGATTAAACTCATTTATTCCTAAATAAATGAAATTCCTATTACAAATAGAAAATTTAATTTAATTTAAACTAATTTTCAAATTCAATTGGAAACTATTTTCAGTCATCTTAACTCCTTTAACAAAATTTAATTGAAACAATTTTCAATAAATTATGATTTTTATTTATTATAATTTTAAAAATTCAACAAGTAAGACATTTTAATCTAATTAGAAACCTATTTCTAATCTAATTAAAAATTACTTTCCTTAACTATAAAACTTTTTCTAATATTAAAAGAAACCACTTTCAAAATTAAATAAAGAATTTTTAATTTAATTAAGAAAGTCCTTTATATTATTTGTTTAGAGATTGATTCTTAATTAATTAGAAAATATTTTTAATATTTTTAAAAAATATTAAATAAAGCTCAATTTTCTCAATTAATAAATGAAAACACCTTTGCAAATTTAATTAAAAATCTAATAAATCAAGAAAATTATTATTATTCATAAATAAAAAACTATTTCTAAATAAATAGATAATAATCATTTAAAAAAAATAGTACATTTAATTTATTTTAATCAAATTGAAATAAATAAATTTTAACTAGAAATAGGTTTCTAAATTATTACTTTACAAAATATTTTTCTTAATTTTAAGAAGTCTAGTTAATTAACTCAAATCTATTGAAATATATATATAATTAATTCTAATTTTAGAACTACCTTTCTAGAATTGACTAGAAATCAATATAATTATTAATCTTAATTAAATTAAGAAAAATAATTAATATAATTTTAGAATTAATGTTGAATTTAAAACTCTTTTAAATTCTAATTGAAGTAAAGGTATTTTTATAAGGGTCAGTTTGTGCTTATTATGGTTTTATTTAGACTTGGATTAAACTAATCCTTATCTTCAAACAAACCAAAATCAGTTCTTGAATACCCTTATTCTACTAGCTAAACGAGCTGTATTGTAATCCTAGAATATCCTAACCCTATATCCAAACGCCCTTTACTTCAAACTCAAGATAACAACCCCATTATAACCCTAGAATATGTTTACCCATGTTGCCAAACAACTCATTCTTCTTCCTGAATGAAATTCTAATTTCATAAACTAAAAACCTTAGCCAACACTACCGTTGTTGCTGACTTGCTCCTGCCACTACCGTCTGCTATCCACCGCCTGCCACGCCTCTTCCTGCTGCAGGTAATGCTTCACCAATATAGATTGCCGCCAGCGACACATTGCCCAGACGCGCCTGTGTCTGCTTGCGCTTGGTGGCAGTTCAAATCATCGTCTGTCTGCTAGCTCCTACCATCGACGCCTCCACAAGCTCGTGACATCAGTACTTCACGCCAAGTCACAGCCGCCACGTTGCACATGTCTATTGCCACTCCTCGCCTGTGTCTCTAGCGCCAGATCCAGATTGATGCAGCAGTAATCACGCATCTCTGACAGTGAAGAGAACCATACCCTCCATACCGTCGCACCTATCGCTTACACCAGCTCAGTTCACCGTCTGTGAGGCCATCTTCCGGCAACTACAGTTGCCAGGAGCTTTCACCAACTCCAAACTGCAGGCAAGTTACACAAGCCCAGTAGCTACAGTTGCCAGGAGCTTTCACCAACTCCAAACTGCAGGCAAGTTACACAAGCCCAGTAGCTTGAGGTGCTTCTCTGGGTAGTAACTCTCCGCACTTTCTGCTGGCCATTCAAAGACTAAATCCGACCTCAGTTTTATAACCCTTCACTTTCACTGCCTTTCTGATGAGTAGTTTGACTTGTATGGTTTTCCCAAACCCAAAAGCCGCGCCGCTTGGTTCAATTCTATTTTTATGTTGTTTTTAATTTCTGTCTCATTTTTTGTTTTTTTTAATTGTTTATTAAGTTTATAATATAAAACTTGAAAATAAAATCCTGTTTCATTGAAATTTGTAATAAAAATTAAAAACAAAAATATGTTTTAATTTATTATCCTGTTTTTATTTTTTTAATTATATTCTTATGTCTAATAATTATAATATAATACATTATATTTTTAAATTAATTAATTATCGTTACAGCTAAAATTAAAATATATGCAAATCAAATATTATTTAAAAAATTACACATTAATTGTATATAATAAAATTACATAAACTAGAAATTATATTAAGTCATTCTAATCAATAAAATAAGTCCATTATATTATAATTCTTGAAAATATAATATAACTATCATTTACAAAAAAGAAACATAAATTAATTAGAAATAATATAATCACTCGATATTTGTCTAACAATTTCATCTCTCTTCCAAAACACACTTCGAAATTGTGCTAGAGTGATAGTATACTTCACTTGAGAACTTGCATTTTTATTTTCACTTTTCCTAATTTGTTCTTCATTTTCAGCGCAACTGTCAAATAATTCATTACTTTATCTATACATTCTAATACAGTTGTGTATGACACAACAAGCAATAACGATGTATTTTTGTTTCCTAATATCATAACTCGGTTTGTTTTTAAGTATAGGAAATCTTGTTTTTAAAATGCCAAAATATCTTTCAATAACATTTCTTAATGAAGAATGTTTGTAGTTAAATAATTCCTGTGAACCTTGAGGTCTTCCTCTGCCTTTATAATCTCACAAATGATATCTTTCATCTCAGTATGGTGAAAGAAATCCAGACATATTAATGTAGCCCGAATCAATCAAATAGTGCTTGCCTAATATACAAAAAAACATAATATTAACAAAAAATATCAAAAATGAATTATAATTACTATGTTTATTTAAAATAATATATTACCTTATGGAGAGATAGGAAATTAATTTACTGGATTTGTCACTATTTCTAAAAAAATTCGAGAGTCATTTGTTGTGCCTTTCTATCTAACCATTACATATGTAAAACGTATGTCAAATGAGCAACGACATATAATATTTTGGGTTGGATCAATTCTTTTGCTCCTATATGATATTTGTTCATTAGTTGGAATATGTGCATCAATATGTATACCATCTATTGCTCCTACAAAATCCTAAAAATTAAAATATATATTAGAATAATTATTAATCATAAAAGCATAATAACAATAGTAATTAAATATATAAATGTACCTGAAAATATAGAAACAATTTTGAATTATGTTAAATCTTCGGAGGTGTATTAGTAAAAGATCGTAGAGTAACAACTCTTTTTCCAAGACGATTAACTGCATATAAGACTTTACGAAAGTACTTTGAAATTGTTTAGGTCGAATGTTGAAAGCGTTCTGCATTAACTCTATATGCCCTATAGTCATCAAGAAAATTGCTACTTATTCCTCCACTGTTAGACCCCATTTTCGGAGCTCAACTCAGAAATCATAAACGTGGGCGTGGTTGCAAACATTGGATTTGAAAGGAAATTTTCTTCGAGAGCAATGGTGGGTTTGCTGCCGCGAAAATATGGAAGTAATTCCAAAGACCCTTTGGGTGAAGTTCGTCGCGGCCGTTTAGCTTTGCCACAGCGAAACCTTAAGGTTAAGCAAACTAACCCTTTGCAAGCTTTCACTGCAACGAACTTACCAAAAATCACATAAAATACCTTTCGGGAAAGGTTCGCCGCTGCAAAAACTTCAAATCCTGACACCCAAACCCAGCTATCAAACACAAAATTTTCACATACACTCTCAATAGCCACATCTACAACTCAGCCAAAGGATGAATACAAACACAAACAAAGGAACTTCTTCAAAACCTTAGTCTCTTGAAAATGAATTTCGAAAACATGAAAAATCATAAGCAAACCTAAATATATTTAATTAATATCAAAAGACAAGAGTTTTACAAAGTTTTAATGGACATTTCAAGCCACGATGCAAATTTGTCTCATAACCCAAAAATACAAAGTATACTTGAACAAGTAATACTTGAAATGCAACTAAAGCAATGTGCTTTCCAAAAACTAACTCAAAATACAAAATATGTAAATTTGGAGTACGCCTTACCTCTCGTTCACTCGATCTCTTGCTCACCACCTGGAGATGGGGATGGGGTGAGCTTAAAAGCTCACAGATATCAAGTTTATAACGAAGTGAGCAAAACCAATAAACATGTTCATTGCTATAGTCAATTTTCATTGAATCCATAAAATACAAAATTCCCAAATTCTCAAATTGTCAAACAATTTATAAAGAACATAAACCATGCATTCATCAAACTTGTCAACATATCATAAACACTTAATCATTCAGAATAGTTTGAGTAGGTCCATATGGGAGTTCTTGCGAATCTCCTATAATAATAGAACGCACTATCAAAAAGCCACATAGTAGTTTTGCGATATTTGTAAACAAGAGGGGTCCGTAAAGGAGCTTCATGCCACTAGCAGGCAGCGGAAGAAGCCTTTAACATGGTCAACGTCCACGTGATTCAACATAATGGACCACCACTAACCCACACAAACATTTATTTCATGACTTGCAAATATATTGTCCAAAAGGCACATTTCGGAAACATAATTTCCATAAGCATGATTTATTTCAAAAACCATTTCCATCTTCATTTTATAATTCATTAACAAAATTTCAAGTACCAAACATGTAGCAATTCTTAAATCATTCAATAAGCATCAAATGCAACATTTATGAAGCAATTTAAAATCATTTAACTCTATTAATTCGGAAAATTTTTATAGCTCAATAACTTAATTATAAACATGTAACCCACCTTAAATTCCTTGCTTAAAAACTTGGTCGAATGTGCCTCTCCTCTTGCCCTTCTTGATTCCCTTTAACATTGGCAAAAATTCTCATTCAAGAGGAATACAAATTGAGAATCCCATAAAGCATATTTACTAAAATTAATTTTAGAATACTTAAACTCATGCATTTTCTAAGCTTCATGAACCAAAACCCTTCCATAAATCCAAAGGATTAAAAATGCACTTACCTTGAATCTTCACCAAATAAAAAGATGTTTGGATTAAATGGAAGCTCTTCTCTTCCTCTTTATTTTTCTCTTCTTGGACAACCTCAAAATTACTTTTAACAACTAAGAAAAGATGAAACCCTAACTCCTTTCTCTCTTCATTTTCGTTCCTCTCTTTTTCTCCACGATTTTCCCTCCTTTTCTTTTCTTTATTCACATTTTTTCCTTCTTAAAAATGCAAGACCACCATTACTTCTTCCCATTCTACCCTTAATGAGTGTGCAAAGTCCACTTTGCCCTTTCATTTATCCCTTATGTGTTTTATGCTTAAGTGATTTGCCAAATTTTCCCTTGTACTCTTACTACTTTAATTCTAATGTTTCTATTCTAAATTCTAATGGCTTCTTATGCTTGCTAATTAATGACTAATTTCCAAGAAAATAAAATAAAATAAATCAACAAATAAATAAATAAAATAAAAGTAAAAATTTTGGGGTCCAACAATTCTCCCCCTTAAAGAATTTCGTCCTCGAAATTCTTACCCGAGTCATTGAAGGAATATGGATACTTCTCCTTCATAGCCTCTAGGGGCTCCCGCATGGCCTCTTCCGTAGAATGGGATTTCCACAGGACTTTAACTAATTGAACTATCTTATTCCTGATAACCTTTTCCTTAGTATCAAAAATCTCCACTAGAGTCTCCTCATAAGTAAGATCATCTCTAAACTGAGCCTCAGTGGTCTAAATATTGTGGGAGGGATCTGATCTATACCTCCTCAACATGGACACATGAAAGACATCATGTATCTATGACAATTCTGGTGGTAGCGCCAACCTATAGGCTAGTGGTCCAATCCTCTCAACAATCCCGTAGGGACCTACGTATCTTAGGCTAAACTTGCCCTTCTTATAAAACCTCATGACTCCTTTCCAAGGATATATCTTAAGAAAGACTTTCTCACCAACTTCATACTCCATTTCCTTTCGATGTGCATAGTATAGCTCTTCATTCTATCTTGAGCTGATTAACTAAATTGACCTTGTCGATTGTCATTTAGAGTAACTCTGGCCTTATTAATTTCCTTTCTCCTTCTTCATCCCAGCATATAGGAGTTTTACAACTTCTTCCATACAGTGCTTCATAAAGAGCCATTTGAATGCTCAAGTGGTATGAATTATTGTAAGCAAATTCGATCAATGGAAAATGCTTATCTCAAGCACCTTTGAAATCCATTACATATGCCTAAGCATTCCTTCAAGGGTTCAAATGATCCTCTCATATTGGCCATTTGTTTAGGGATGAAAAGCAGTGCTATAATTTAACTTGGTTCCTAGAGCTTCCTGCATACTTTTCCAAAATCTCGAAGTAAACCAAAGATCTCTGTCAGAAACTATAGAGTCTGGAATCCTATATAGTCTCACTATCTCATTAATATACTTCTTTGCTAGTACATACAAAGAATCAGTCTGTTTAATTGCTAGAAAATGGATTGACTTCATTAAACGATCAGCAATAACCCATATAACATTATGCTTCCTACTGGTTTTAGGCAAATCCATTAGAAAATCTATAGTTACCCTTTGCCACTTCCACTCAGTAATGGACAATGGCCTTAATTTGCCAGAAGGTGCCTGATGTTCAACTTTGACTTGCATATTCTGCCATATCCTTCTTCATGCCTTTTCCACCATAAATGCTCCTTTAAATCTCTGTACATCTTGGTGCTGCCTGGGTGCATGGCATAGGGTGCATTGTGTGCCTCATCAAGTATCTCATCCTTCACTTTCTTGACATTCGAAATATAGAGTCTATTTCCTACCACCATCAGTTCATCATCCCTCACTACCTCTTCTCTTAATTTCTTCTTGGTGCTTGTTCAAAACTGCATCTTGTGCTTGTAACTCCTTAACTTTCTCTCTGAGTATTGGTCTCACTCTGAAACTAGCAATAATGCAATCAAGTTCCTCCTGCTTTAAGCTTATCTTAAACTTAGCCATCTCTTCCAACAATGGCAGATAAATTGTCTAAACATGAGCTATGGAGCATTTCCTACTCAAGGCTTCAGCCATTACATTTACATTCCCTAGATGGTATTCAATCAACAAATCATAATCCTTAAATAACTCTAACTACCTTCTCTATCTCAATTTTAACTCTTTCTAGCTCAATAAGTACTTGAGACTTTTAGGATTTGTAAAAACCCGTCTGAACTCCATATAGATAATGTCTCCAAATCTTCAAGGCAAAAATCACTGCTGCTAATTTCAGATCATGGGTCGGATAATTCAATTTATTAGGCTTTAGTTGTCATGAGGCATAAGCTATTACCTTATCTCCTTGCATATGCACACAACCCAAACCCTTCCTTGAAGCATCACTATAAACTGTATAACTCTCATCTCCCATAGGCAAAGTCAGGATTAGAGCACTTGTCAATCTAAGCTTAAGCTCCTCAAAGCTTTGCTGACATTCATCACTCCAAATAAACTTCTGATTCTTCCTTAATAACTTGGTCATTGGAGTAGCTATCATAGAAAATTCTTCAACAAACCTCCTATAATATCCTGCTAGACCTAAAAAACTTCTCACTTCTGCCACTGTCTTTGGTGCATGCCACTGCAACATTACTTCAATTTTTCTCGAATCAACATGTACCCCATCTTTCAAAATTACATGTCCAAGGAATACCACCTTATGAAGCCAAAATTCACATTTGCTAAAATTGGTGTAAAGCTCCTTCTCCCTTAGTGTTTGCAACACTATCTTGAGATATTTCTCATGTTTCCCTTCGCTCTTGGAATAAACTAGAATGTCATCTATAAATACAATGACAAATTGATCTAGATACTTCCTGAAGACCCTATTTATGAGATCCATAAATGCAGCTGAAGCATTGGTCAATCCAAATTGCATAATTAGGAACTCATAATGCCGATAACGTGTCTTGAAGGTCGTCTTGTTTGCATCATATTTTTTGGTTCTGAGCAGATGATAGCCTGACCTGAGATCAATTAAAAGACCCTTGCTCCTTGCAGCTGATCAAACAGATTATCAATTCTTGGCAGAGGATACTTGTTCTTAATGGTCACCTTGTTAACTCTTCAATAATCAATGCATATGTGCCATATTCCTTCCTTCTTTTTGACAAACATAACCGGTGCTCCCTATGGTGACAAACTTGGCCTTATATACCCCTCTAATTGCACTTCCAACTATTCCTTAAGTTCCTTCAGCTCAGCTGAGGCCATTCTATAAGGTGGTATGGAGGTGGGTGCAACACCTGGAATCAAATCAATGCCAAATTCAATTTCCTTCGTTAGTGGCAAACCAGGTAAGTCTTCTGGAAACACGTCTGAAAATTCCCTCACAATCAGAAAAATCTTCTAACTTCCCTTCATTCACATCGGTGTCCACAATGTGTGCTAAGAAGGGTGAAGGCTTTACACCCTTTTCTCATCATCTTGTCAGCTAGCAAAGTTGAAATAATTCTTGGTGATGGTGTTCTTCTTGTTAGTGTAAGTCGACTTGTACTCTCCTGTAACTCGACTTACGCATGCACAGTACTATAAGTCGACTTGTATCTCCTGTAACTCG
>JANZLX010152902.1:0-16267 GCA_025531955.1 Erythroxylum orinocense
TATTAATTAATTAATATTATTATTGATTTTAGGTTTAAAAAAATGAGAGGCTATTTTTGACATTTGCAATTCTTGTCCAATTTTTATATCTCAATTTTAAAAGGAACAAAAATTTTTATCATTATTCTCTGAGAGTGAAACAAAAATACCTAAAAATAATAAACAAACACGTCTAAAGAGAAACTTTTGTATTCTCGTTATCCATCCTCAACTCCGACTAAAATCTTGCAAAGAGGAGGCTGCTGCTCATCCGTCATTTCTGACAAAACAAAAGACTGTTAAAAAATCCCAGGCCCCGTGTCGTGTGGCGTCATCTATTCGTAGTTTGAAGCCACGTCACCAATCCGTGTCCCGTAAAACCTTTGTGTTTTTAGCTCTGGAGACTTGAAAAGGCGGAGTCAGATAGCCAAAGTCATCAATCTTAGTCAAACCAAACAAATAAACATCTTAGTCGCTCAATTCATTTTCCACCGTAGATTGGCCTTTTCTTTAAAATCTAATTGTACCCATGGCACTCATCCGATTTACCAATAAAACTTCATCTTCAATTACCTATATAAACAAACAACTTTACTTTGTTTTATGTTCAATACAAATTATCTTGTCTATCGTTCAATCGAAATCCCATACTTTCTCGCTCTAAAATATGGCACCAAAGGGAGCAGAGAAGAAACCAGCTGAGAAGAAGCCGGCGGAGGAGAAGAAGACAGTAGCAGAGAAAGGTCCGGCAGAGAAGAAGCCAAAGGCTGGCAAGAAGTTGCCCAAGGAAGGTGGCGCAGCTGCAGTAGACAAGAAAAAAAAGAGAACGAAGAAGGGCACGGAGACCTACAAGATATACATTTTCAAGGTGTTGAAGCAGGTCCACCCTGACATCGGAATCTCAAGCAAGGCTATGGGGATTATGAACTCATTTATCAACGACATATTTGAGAAGCTTGCACAGGAGTCTTCGAGGTTGGCAAGGTACAACAAGAAGCCGACTATTACATCAAGGGAAATCCAGACAGCTGTGAGGTTGGTGTTGCCTGGGGAGTTGGCTAAGCACGCCGTTTCTGAGGGGACTAAGGCGGTTACCAAGTTTACCAGCTCTTGAAATGTTGGGGTTGTGGTTATGGTTATGGTTATGGGCTAGGTTTTACTTATGTTGGGTAGCGTTAATAGATGATGGTAATTTGAACTTTTTTATAAAAAAATTGTATGTAAGTGAATGATCATGATATGAAATATTCATCAAAAAACCCAATCGAATTGTGTTTTGATTTCTTAAGACAGCTTTTGGAGTTATGGGTTGATGGAATCAAGAAATTATGTCTTGGATCGTTTGGAAGTTGTAGGGATTTTGTGAGCTAGCATATCTGTTATTAATTAAGTAGTTCTCAGGTCTTTTTTTTTTAAAAAAAAAGAATATATGAAAAAGAAGAATAAGAACTTCTGTTATGCTTCGGCGTCCATTGCAGAAATTTTTTTTAAATAAATCTCGAATTTAATTAATTGTTTTTTTCTATAATTGAAATTGTTTTATAATTTATTGAAAATAGTGAATGGGGAAAAAAAAAAAAGATTCGCCGTTATAAGTAATAAAGGTATGGAGGTGAAACTTCGGCTAATAGAAGTGGGATTTGCGACTCACTGCTCCGCCGAGAAAGCCGAAGAAGAAGATGGCAAAAATACTGGGCGGCTTCACCCTCTTTGTTAGCAGTTCTCTCTCTCTCTCTCTCTAACAAGCACACTCTACTATTTCCCTGGTTCGTTCTTTCTGTTTCGTGAGAATATATGTTTTTAAAATCCTTTTGTAGGATTATCTAGTTACTCCACAGATCAAAGTCTTAAGAAGTTATTTTCACCTTTTGGTGCTGTTAAAGAAGGTGAGCTACTATTTATTTATTTATTATTAGTAGTAGTTCAGTGTGAGCTTGTTTCCGGACCAAGTTATGATTGTGTTTGCAGCTAGGTTAATTCGAGACTCGGTTACTAAAAAGCCTAAAGGCTTCGGCTTCGTCACTTTTGAGTCGGAAATTGAGGCACAACAGGCTGTCAAGGGCATGAATTGCAGGGTAGTTATCAATATCCAACACTAAACGCTATTTTCACGCTTCTTGGTTGTTAGTGTATTGGGATTTCTTGAAGCATTCATTTTCGGTTTGATTTTCTTGGGATTAATCATTCATGTTTTGTCATTGAAACACGGTGTAGAGATTATTTTTTTTTGGGTCTGAAATCAGAAAATTTTCTTAGGCTTGAGTTCCCTGAGCTTCTTGTCTGATGCTTGGTTAAGTGTGTGTAATGAGATGCAACGGAACTTGGGGTATAATGGAACAGAGAGCAAGAGCCTAACGTAATGAGCATTACATACCATGGCCTAAGGGGTATTACATAGGTCAAGTCAAATACGGTAGGTAATGCATATTCCTTTATTACATTACAACATCTATATACAGCCAAACAGTAGTGGATGAGATCAAGCACCATTCATTGTACTATATCAAACACAATCCAAGATGACATTTAGTAGGATGTGAACTAAAGAAATGGAATTGAGGATGAAGGTGATTGCTTGACTAAAAGGTGTCGGATTATATGGAGTATCTAGAAGATTGTATAGGATTCATATAAATCCCTGATTTTTAGGGATTATGATAAGATACTGATTTCCATGTATCTTAGGAATCTGCTGTATATTTAGTATAGATAATTGTATATACATACTGTGGCTGTAACCTACAAAAGATTAAGAGAATAAAATTATTCTTCTCTGCTATTATTCTTCAAAAGGCATGACTTTAAAAATAATGTAAGTACAAATTCTTCTGCATAAATATCTATCAAGCTGTCCAACTATTGTAAGCTTTCTTAATTTCTTGTTTCTTACATGTGAATTTAGAACATAGTAATTCCCTTTTCCTACGGAATCCGACTGTTACTCTCTTATCAAAGGCGGAACTTTAATTCTCCACTGAAGGCCCTAGATAACTTTTTCTTACAATCATGTTAGAATTCATGTTAAGTGTGAATAGTTGGCTATAAGGGAAACAAATTATAAGACATTGTGTTTGTATGAATCTTTTAGTTGTGATTTAGCTTATCATGGTTATTTGAGGTCAGACTACGTAAAATATAGATGATGGTCAGGGGTATTGATGTTTGCTATCAGTTCTTGTTGACAAGCAAATTAATTATTGCATAATTGTGATTCAATATCTTTATTGAATTAGAGGGCAAAGAGACATTACAGTTTGAATAAAGAATGAGAGAAACAGTTGATTATGTATTTATTTGCTGCCACCCTCTCATAGCTGATGATCCCTAATTTGTGACCAACTACTTCACAGAATTTCGTGTTTATTTGCTGCCACTCTCTCATAGCTGATGATCCCTAATTTGTGACCAACTACTTCACTAAATTGTGTTTATTTGCTGCCACTCTCTCATAGCTGATGATCCCTAATTTGTGACCAACTACTTCACAGAATTTTGTGTTTATTTGCTGCCACTCTCTCATAGCTGATGATCCCTAATTTGTGACCAACTACTTCACAAAATTTTGTACTTGACTCGTGGATATTGCTGAGCCAAGACCTTTTTGTTGATTTGAATGAGTTCTATTCTTGTTTTTTAAATTTAATATTCTGGACTGATATATAAAAATGTGGCATGTTCTAGGATTTACTATATTCTCATCTCAAAATGAATAATTCTTTGAAACAAGTTGCTTTTGTTTCTTAGCAGCGTGGCTTATAGGACATGAATTTTGTTCCAGTTCCATTTCCTGATTGTTACATCATCTTCCTATGAATCTCATGCTCTTCCTAGGGTTTTTGTCTAGCTTGCTTGTCATGTGATTTTTTTTTTCCTTATCAAACTTCAAACTGTCATGTTATAGAAACTAAAAGATAGGGAAGTCCAGCGTATGCTTTTTATGCCCTGTAAACTTCTAATGATAAGAGCAACTCGAGTTTTTATCATTAGTTTTCATTTGGTCTTCTTCCTCAAGCAGACAATATTTTGAGATATGAACATCAGGCCATTCATGCTATGGTGGATTCAGAATATTTGTGTAAAGTAATTCATCTATATATAGGCCCCCACTCTTTCTATCTTGCTTCAAAGGAAGGTTTATGGTTATTGCACAGATAGTTGATGGGAGGCTAATTTTTGTTGAAGTTGCAAAAACTGCAGCCCGTGGAAACGATGCAAGCTCTTGAACCATATCTTTTGAAGGGAGCTGCTTTTGGCAGATGTTACATTTGAGTGAAGGTCATCTTTCGGACAGCATAACCTTTCTGAGGGCCAGCATTTGTATCGTTGGGCTGAGACTTTAAAAGCAATGGTCTTATTTGCTTGTAAGTTATTAAGTAATCACTAATGATATTCTAACGAAGACACACGATCCAGTGCAACACTAGTGTGGACAAATTAATCCAGTGCAATACTAGTGTGAACAAATTAATCCAGTGCAATACTAGAATTCATTACCATGAAGTATTAGTTTCATTGAAAAATGGGAATACCATCTCTGAGTAGAAATAATACCAAATATCAATGTGAAGGAATACAGATTGGTACAAACTTGTGCAAAAAATTGTCTTTAAAGGTTTTGTTGAATACAGTTAACTACAATATCGTGTGGCTAATCTTGTTCTTGTTAGAAATTTTGAATGGACAATATAAAGGACATGGTTTGATACACAATTGTGCTTTAAATTTTGCCTATCTAAAGCTTCGTTGAACATGGTTAAGTAAGTATACATATTTGTACATGAATATACATTAAAATGTTTCCATTAAAGGTTTTTATTTAACGTAATAACTATATAAACAAGTGGATAGCTGTGTTCTTGTTTCAACTTTTGAAGTGACAATGAAAGGATAGGGATTGCTACAGGATCGTGTTCAAAATCGTATAGAATTAAGATTTTTCTTGGACACTTTAACTTCATTTCTATGTACAAAACCATGTTTATAACTTATATTCTTGTACACGATTAAGTACAAAATAATATGGTGACCCGTGTTCATACTACAGGATCGTGTTCAAAATCGTATAGAATTAAGATGTTCTTGGACACCATTAAATTCATTTCTATGTACAAAACCATGTTTATAACTTGTACACGATTAAGTACAAAGTAATGTGGTGACCCGTATTCATGGAGTAGAAATTTTGAAAGAGAAATATATCAATTGGTCGTAAAAAAATGTCAGTATGCTTGTTCCCTTACACTAACACCACAAATTTTTATAGAAGTTTGAATTGAATGTCCACTTTCAACGTGTAATACAAGTTTGAAAACTTTATTTGTGTGTTCCCTTATCCTTATATATTAGCTATTATTTTTGAGCTATCTAGCAAGGAAACATAGAAGAGTCTTAAGCAAAACTTTTGACCAACATTTTTCGTATAAAGCGACAATATCTATATCATTTTTTGGTATCAAATAAGTAATTTTAGAGCTATATATAAACAATTTCATTGCCATTTATAGGATCAAACAACCATTTCCTACCTAAAGTATTGTGTTTAGAGTAAGATGCATTGTTTGTTAAGTTTTTTTTAAGAGTTGCATGAAAATGTTTAAGAGATTTTAAAGTGGTAATTTTGTTGTGAGAAATGGGAAGCAGAGGTTTGGATGATTTTGTTGTAAAATATATGTTAAATATATAACGTAGATTTTTTATTAAACGGGTATTGAACTTGTATGGTATTTATTTACAGAGAAAGTTGGCATAACAAGGAGAGAAGAAGAGTTTGAAAAGAAGAATAATATCATCCATGTTCAAGTACTAATTCACTTCGGCACACATCTATTTAGTACGAACTATATTGTTTTATGTACTTGTTGAGCAAGTTTTATAGATAATAAAACTCTCAATACATTGCATGTTCAAGTACTAATTCACTTCGGCACACGTCTATTTAGTACGAACTATATTGTTTTATGTACTTGTTGTTGAGCAAGTTTTATAGATAATAAAACTCTCAATACATTGCAAGTGTACAGATCATATCTTGTAGTATAAGAGGATATCGTTCCCACGAGAATTATGCAAGAGTTAAGAATTTGAACCTAACTTTGTTTAAGGTATTCCAAAATTTATTTGAATAAAAGTAAATAACATAAATTAAAACAATTAATAAATGAAACAATTAATCAAATAACAAGTGAGCTACAAATAAAAGTTAAGGTTTCGATCAAGATTGAGTATTTAGGAACAAATTTTTCCTTATTATGTTTCCTTAATCTTGTTGATTCAACTTATGTGTTTGATTCTAGATTTCTTAAGGTATTGAATACTTTTTCTCAATATCTAATCAATTAACCCTAATTGAATTCAAAATTTTCAGATTTGCAATATCTTGATTCACAAAACTTTCCTTAACTTATTCAATTTGATTTGAAGCTATATATTGGATAATTAATTTCTCAAACAAGATCTCTCATCAAATGATTGTTAATTTGATAATTATGGGTGATCGAACCCAAGTTTTCTATATTATTTTGGTGACAATTTCATGGTTTTTGTTATACTTTTTGGCTTTTCTTATCAGATATTGTGCTTAATTTAGTTCATGAGTGCTTGTTTTGAATTAATGTGGCTTGAAGGTAAAATTGTCACAAATAATTAGTAATTGCACTCAATTGATGTTTTAGGACAATTGATAATGCAAACCATTATTTTTCATTGCTAGACATTTAAGAAGTAGAGCCAAGAGTGAAAAGCAAGAAATTGAAGGACATAAGTCAACAAGACAATAGGCTTTTTTAGATCTTCGCTGCGGCAAAATCACAATAAAACTTCAGCAAAGCCTTTCGAGAAACGTTCGCCGCGGTGAACTCATCCTTTCGCTGCGGAAAACCTTCGAAGACTCGAACCATTTTTGAAAGTTTTACCCACTGTGCTAACCCGACCTAACAACCCGTTTTGAAAAGAAACCTATTTTGGCATGAGTTGGTGAGAGTCGACATATATATTGATGGATGTTCCATCATAATCCGACGACCTATCAACGTTTTCTCTCATCTCTCATCTCTCTCTCATTTTTCCTGCATTTTCATCGTTGACTTCCACCATGGGTAGCTTGGATTCTTTCCTAGTTGTGAGGCTTCTAGTTGCATTGCGTGGCTAGGCGTTTTCCTTCCTCTTGATGATGTAGCAATGGCTGGAGTTCCATGAACTTAAGAGGGGAGTAGTTAATCCATGTTTAGCTATGAGTTTATGAATTCCTAGGTTTAGGATTTGTTATTTGTAGTTGAACATACTTGATTATAGTTTAATCAAGTGTTAGATATTCAATGTGTGGTTTGGATTTGTTTATGTAGAACTCTGAGCTTAAATATATGAAGTCTCATATATGTCTATTCATGATCTTGTTAATTCTCTTTTATCTTGCATAGCTAGGTTTGATATTGAGTTGATTCTAGATTCCAGAGTGACTTGTTGCATGGACTTATCCACTACACACACTAAGAGCATTTACTAAGGTTTTAAGAAATGGAATCCCATTGATTAAGATCTTGGAATTAAAGAGTTATTTAAGGTATACCCATTTGAAACTTAGTGATTTCAACTCCGATCAAATTACTTTCGAACTATGATAGCCAAAGCTCATTTTCAAGAGGATTCTATCACTTGATTACTCATTTGTTTTAATCTTTCCATTTCCTATTCCCAAAAATAAAAAATACATTTTACATACTTTTTACAATTCATTTTAGTTCAATTAATGTTTTCAAATATCAAACCCCCCTTTTCCCAATTAGTTTGCATAGTATGACAAATAGGTTAACTTAGGTCTATTCATTTATGTTTCAATTAAGTGAAACGACCTAAAGTTGCACCCTACATTGTAATTCTTGGATTATTTTTTATTTGACCTAGAAATTGGTTCTCTAGGTTAACTTTTGTCATTTTGCTGCTAAGTGAGGTTAGGAGCTTTTTCTTTTGATTTCATTCTAGTTAGTTAGCTTCATACTTGTCAATAGTATAGGATTTCATTTTTTTTACATATCGTCAAAAATCTTGAAAATAAAAAGAAAAGGATACTGAACTTTCTGCACTTTTCATACTTAGCATTTTTGCACCTATACAGTTTTGAACATTTCTCTTGATTGCTTTTTGATCCATATATATATACTTGCATACATACTTTTATACATACTTTGACACACCTACACACTTGCATCCATCACATCTTATCTTTTTATTTGACTTTGTGTGCTTGAACGTCAATTTTGTTACCTTTTATTCTCGTTTGAATTGTTTCCTTGCATGCCCCGGAAAACCAAAATTCTACCTTCTACCCTAAAATTGAGAGGACGTTCAAGAAAAATCAAAAAGGAGAGGAGAGAAAAAGAGAGAAGCAAAGTAGTTACTGCATAGGAGAATATCTCAGTGGAATCTAGTCAGCCAAGTAGTGAAAGTGAATCATTAGGAGTGATAATGGCTGAAAACCCAGCTTTTCTGCAAAACCCTAACCTTAATGCTAACCAAACTAGGAATGGTGATAATGAAGGTAATGGAGAGTAGGAGCGAGTTGGTGAGAATAATGAAAATCATAGAAGGAGGACCATTAGGGAAACTACTACCTCTGATGTGAATTATCATCCTTTTACTGCTGCTTGCCCTAATTTTGATGTGAACTTTGAGGTTAAAGGATTACTTATTAATTCTCTTCCTAAATTTCATGGTTTGACTGGAGAAGATCCCTATATCCATTTGCAATCGTTGTCTATGATTTATCAAAGCATGAAACCAATGGGCGCTTCTCTGGATCAAGTGCTATGGAAAGTCTTTCATCTATCAATAGAGGGTAAAGCAAGGGAGTGGTATATGAACCTTCTAAGACATATAGCGAATGCCTACCATAGTTGGGAAAATTTGAGAAAAGCGTTCTTGGATAAGTACTTTCCTACCTCCAGAACTTCATTAATGAGAAAGGAGATTTACTCTACACGACAAGACTATGATGAGTCTCTCTACGACTATTGGAACCATTTTTAGGACCTATTGTCCAGATGCCCTCGCCATCAAATACCTGATGAGTAGTTAGTGCAGTACTTCTATGATGGATTGAAGAGTCAAGACAAGGATATGTTGGATGCAGCCTCAGGAGGTTCATTGATAGACCTCATTGCTGATGAGGCTTGGGATCAGATCAAGAAAATGGCTTTAAATCACCAACAGTATAGTGTTAGAGACACTATAGGTGTACATAAGTTGGGAGCTTCAACAACTCACTCTAGAAGAAAAGCAATTCAATTAAACATCAACAAATTGGATTGATCAAAACAAGAATGGAAAATCTTGAGTCTAAGGTTGACTCTTTGGAAAGTAAAGTGACTTCGCAGCTGTCCTTCACTACTGCAGAGTTGAAAAACATGAGTGTGCGTCATCCAACACCTTCTATAGATCTTACTACACCTAGTTGCGATACTTGTGGGTTAGTAATGCATATCTCTAGTGTCTTCCCCAGTCGTTATAAAGAAGTGTCTGCTGTTTATCAGGGTTGGCTCAATCAGAAATGAGATCCCTATTCCAACTCCTACAACAAGGGATGGAAAGCAAATCCTAGACTCAATTGGAGAAATGAAGAAGGAAGAGGTCAAAACATATTTCAACAAGGTGGAGGGGCTGGTTCTTCCATAACCAACAACAAGCTTTAACTGTCCCACCAAAGGAAGACACTAATCAACTTCTGCATAATATGATGGCGTTGATGAAGGAGGAGAGGACTTCTAATAACAACCAGTTCAATGCTATAGCCTCTCTGATTCAACAAGACTCTTATAGAAATACTGCTAGGTTCAACGCTCTAAAGAAGAGAATGGAGCAATGGGAGACGAAGGCTGAGAATATAAACTCCTATGTCACTCAACTATCCAACAATATGAGTGAGAACCAAGCTAGGAGCAGTGGAACTATTCCCTCCAATACTATTATGAACCCCAAGAGTTTGAATGCCATAACTCTTCGAAATGGGAAGCAAGTGAGGTTCATCAATCAAGATGAGGGAGTTGATGAAGAGGAGATTGAATGTGAAGAAATGCCTTCAATATCTGCAAGAGTTAAGAAGTCTTAAAGGTCCAAAGTAAAAGCACTTTTAACTGACAAGGAGTCCAAACCATCAAAGAACAAGGGAGCGAATTCTGAAAGCAACCAGGAATCAAGCAAGCAAGGAGCCTATGAAGCCAATGATAAGGAGGTAAATCTTAAAGACCTTCCTTTTCCTAATTCGTATCTGCTGAGCAAAAGGACGACTGAAACTAAACATGAGAAAGATATCATTGATTTGTTTGGTAGAGTAGAAGTCAATATTCCTTTGCTTGATCTTGTGAAAAGGGTTCCTGCGTATGCTAAGTACCTTAAAGACCTGTGCACCAACAAAAGGAAGTTTAGACCAAATGAAAGAGTGCAAATCAGCTCAAATGTGTTTGCTTTGTTTAATCCCCAAATTCCTGTAAAATTCCAAGACTCTGGATCTTTCACTATCCCTTGCATTATAGGTAAAGTTACTGTAGGGGAGCCTTGTTAGATCTAGGGGCAACCATTACTATAGGGGAGCCTTGTTAGATCTAGGGGCAACCATTAATGTTATGCCTAAGTCTGTCTACACATCATTGGGAATCAAAAATCTTAAGTCTACATCTGTATTTCTTCAATTGGTTGATAGATTTCTTAGGCATCTGGTGGGCATTATAGAGGACATTTTGGTCCAGGTTAAGGGTTTGGTCTTTCCTGCTAATTTTTATGTGCTTAACATGTCTTCTGAAGTTGTTCAGGACGTAACACTGATTCTTGGGAGACCTTTCTTAAGGACTGCTAGCACCATAATTAGCATGAAAGAAGGCAAAATCACAATGGAAGTAGGTGATCAAAAAGTTTGTTTCAATATGTATGAAGCAATGAAACATCCTCATGAAGATTACTCACTTTTGGGTGTTAACATGCTTGATATTGTTGTTGATGATGCCTGCTCTGAATTTGAATTCCAAGATGATTCTTTTAGCTCTGCACTATATTCACTTGATCCTTTTATTGCCAGTGATGACCCCTTTGGATAAAGGTTTTCTGTTGATATTTCAGGTGAATCTGGAATTGTGAAGGTTGACACCGACGTGGCAATTGATGAAGTTGTTGCACCACAACATGGCCATCTGTCGAAGGTTCACCAGGAGATATTGTGCTTAATTTAGCTAATGAGTGCTTGCTTTGAATTAATGTAGTTTGAAGGTAAAATTGTCACAAATAATTAGTAATTGCACTCAGTTGATGTTTTAGGACAAATGATGCTGCAAATTATTATTGTTCATTGTAGGACAATCAAGAAGTAGAGCCAAGAATGAAAAGCAAGAAATTCAAGGACACAAGTCATCAAGGCAACAGGTAAAGTTAATTGCGGCGAAGATCTAGCGTCGCCACGGTGAAATAAAAAAATACTTCAGCAAAACCTTTGGAGAAAACTTTGTTGTGGCAAACTCATCCTTTCGTCGCGGCTAACCTTCAAAGACTCAAACCATTTTCGAAAGTTTTACCCACTGTGCAAACCTAATCTGGCAACCCGTTTTGAAAAGAAACCTATTTTGGGATAAGTTGGAGAGAGTCGACATATATATTGATGGATATTCCATCATAATCTGACGACTTATCAACATTTTCTCTCATCTCTCATCTCTCATCTCTCTCTTATTTTTCCTGCATTTTCATCGTCGACTTTCACCATGGGTAGCTTGGATTCTTTCATAGTTGCGAGGCTTACGGTTGCAATACATGGCTAGGCATTTTCCTTCCTCTTAAAGATGTAACAATGGTTAGAGTTCCATGAGCTTAAAAGGCGAGTAGTTAATCAATGTTCAGTTATGAGTCTATAAATTCCTAGGTTTAGGATTTGTAATTTGTAGTTAAACATACTTGATTATAGTTTAATCAAGTGTTAGGTATTCAATGTGTGGTTTGGATTTGTTTATGTAGAACTCTGAGCTTAAATATATGAAGTCTCATTTATGTCTATTTGTGATCTTGTTGATTTCTCTTTTATCTTGCATAGTTGTGTTTGATATTGGGTTGATTCTAGATTCCAAAGTGACTTGTTGCATGGACTTATCCACTACACACACTAAAAGGATTTAACAAGGTTTTAAGAAATGGAGTCCCATTGATTAAGATCTTGGACTTAAAGAGTTCTTTAAGGTTTACCCATTTGAAACTTAGTGATTTCCACTCTGATTAAATTAGTTTCGAACTATGATAGGCAAAGTTCATTTTCAAGAGGATTCTATCACTTGCTTACTTACTTGTTTTAATCTTTCCATTTTCTATTCTCAAAAATCCAAAAGAATACATTTTACAATACATTTTAGTTCAATTAATGTTTTCAAAGATCAAACCACCCTTTTCCCAATTAGTTTGCATAGCATGACATATAGGTTAACTTAGGTCCATTCATTTAGGTTCCAATCAAGTGAAACAACCTTAGATTGCGCCCTATATTGCAATCCTTGGATTATTTTTGATTTGACCTCCAAGGTACGAACAAAAGTCCAAATCAATGGGTTTGTTAAATGACCAACTCTTGCTGTATAATCTAACACTTTTGACACACTCTCTCGATTAGTTGTGAAGTTTAAGCGTGAACAATTATCACAAACACCTAAGTATGTATTGAAATCAACAATAATCAAAGTCACCAAATAATTCCAGAATAAATCCTGTTATGAAATTTAGAACTCCACATATATGTTTAACATCTTAGAATTCAGATTACACATAAGGATAATGAAAGAAACAAGGGGAAAAGAATAAAAACTCTATTTGCTCCTTGATCTAGAAAGCTGGAATTCTTTGATGTTCTTTGATCTCCCACTTTTGATTAACTTTTAATTGTGGATGTTACTATTTTTTGTTATATTTCACATTTTTATATAGTGACTTAGGGTCTTGGCATTGTGTCTAGGGTTTTCCAACTTTGTTTGGTTCCAAAAATAGCCCCAATAAAATAGATGAAAATTTTTTAACCTAGAAATGCTCTGTCATGTTTATGAAAAAAGGAGTCATGATCGTGCTCTTGGTGTTTTCCTCTCTATCACAATCGTGCTCTTTAAGGCATCGTTGTGCTCCATGTTTCATACTCTCTATCAATGTTTCATCCTCTCTGTTATAATCATGCCCCTTGAGCCATGATCGTGACAAAGGCCAGGTAGCCGCACACTTGTCATAATTGTGCTCCTCGTGCACGATCGTGACACCTTTCATACAACTTCCATCTTCCTTATTCCTAAATTACCTAATTTTCAACACTCATAAACACATCAAACACCTCAAGATTTAATTCATGCTCTAAACCACAAAACATTTAGAATATAAAAATATCACTTACAATAACACAATTCTAAGCCTATATACATAATAATCATCTAATAAACACCTAAAATCAAACAAAAACACTTCGGAAAACATAGTATTTATTATACCTATCAACATCCCCACACTTAAACTTTTGCTTGTCCTTAAGGAAAAACAAAAACACAAACACAAACACAAAAAACATATAAGCATACATTCATGCAATATAATGATATAATGGCATTGAATCTTATGGAATCAATTTAACTGCAAACATCAATCATTCAAATTATGCCAACATACTAAGTTATTCCTTTCATGTTTATGTTCTTGAATTAAACATACACATCAATCAAAATATTAATACCCTATTCATATACCTATGACACTTGTAAACATGCATTTATAATTAGTGATGAATCAAAAGGGCAACTATCACTAAGTATCATTTTATGAAATTTTTTTCTATTTTCAAAGATCAACAGGTTTTATTTATTGAAACACAATTTTTAATTTTTATTTAACGTTAACTTAGCCTTTTGATGTGAAGGCAAACATTTGTTGTGAATATCCCCCGGTTACTCAACTAGGTCACATTTTTTTATTTATCTTGGTTGTAATGTCATTATATTCTTTTAACATGAAGACAAACATTTTGTCATGAAAGCTCCCAATTACTCAACTATGTCACATTGTCAACTGGCTATCAATTATATTTTTAACCCAATATTTGTTTCAAATGGCCAAGTGGAATAGGAATTTATTTTAACAAACAATTTTTTTTCTTTTTTTTCACAATTTCTTAGCCTACCTCGTTTATTTTTAATCTATAATTTCATTCTTGTGAAGGTTATTAGTAATGCTAACCAATTCAGTTGATTTTATAATTATAAATATATACCACAAATTTCCTAAAGTGAAGAATAGGTATCACAATTTCTAAGAATCTCGGGAAAAAACAAATAGCCAATCCTTTAACAAATAGCCAAGCGAGGTAACAAGATACCCCATGCCAAGATGACTACTTTTCTTTTTAAGCAAAATAGTTGTAGTAGGAAAAATATGAGGAGTTGTACAAAATTTGACATTATTGTTTATACACCACAGAATGAATAAGTCTTTAATAGAATATTTATTACTTTCAAATTTATCAAAAATAGTATGACCTATGAATTTATGTAGTAACAAAAGCTCAAGCCTAAGAATGACATTATTATAGGCATTTCTAACAACGAAGTTGTCCAACCTAGTTAATTGCTTCCAATACCTCTTAGTATGAAAATTATCATGTTTTTCAATTATGTTCAACCTAGGAAAGCCACCAATTTCTTCCATGATATCATCATTCAAATTATATGGGTGTCCCCTCAATAGAAACCAAAATTTTGCGGCTTAAATTATTGAGTATTATAAAATTTAAGGGTTAATTCCTTGTACATAACTTAATCAAAATTAATAAATTTATCCCACCGAATTTTATTACTCAAAGGCTCAATTTTTTCTAACCTTAGACTTTTTAAAATATTAAAATCAAAGTATCTAGGTGCACTAAAACCTTTAAATTGAAGAGTTTGGAATTAGATACCTTCTTCCTAATAAATTGAAAAAGGTACTCCAAAATTAGTGGCCTTATCACGCACACCCTATCCTGACACTTGAAATTTTCCCTTTGGTTGTGAGCATTTGGTACTTTGTTTGATTCTTGATGCCATGACTAATTGTATACTTACAAAATCAACCAAAAACACAAAAAATACACCAAAACACACAAAAACATGAAGAGAGAAAAGTTCAATGAAATCTTGTAAAAATCACTCTAAAGATGTGGTATTTGTGTGGAAATTACTAGATATGTGTAGGAGGAATGTTTATCTAGGTGAAAAAACAAAGAAGCAGGTGAAAACTCTAAGTAAGATGAAGAAAGATGTTAGATAGATTTTGATTGGCTGCTAAGTTTTGGAGAGATAAAATATAGTTAGAAGAAGAGAAATGATGAATATAAAGTGTTAGGGTTGAAGCAGCAAGGGTAAATAGGGATAGGGAGTCATTTTTCACATGTTACTATTCAACTTATGTGTTTGATCCTAGATTTTCTAAGGTGTTGATTACTCTCTCTCAAGATCTAATTAATTAACCCTAATTGAATTTAAAATTTCCAAATTTGCAACCTCTCGATTGACGAAATTTTCCCTAACTTATTCAATTAGATCTAAAGTTTTCTATTAGATAATTAATTTCTCAAACAAGATCTCTCTTCAAATGATTGTTTGATGTGAGGCTCTTAAACTACTAGCTCTTCTAGTACAATCTACCACTGATTCCTTTTAACTCACTATCTCGTTTTGTTGTCAATTTTAAGCATGAATAATTATCACAAACACCCAAGTATGTATTGAAATCAACAATAATCAAAGTCACAAAATAATTCTGGAATAAATCTTAATCTGAAATTTTGAACTCTGTATACATGTTTGACATTTTAGAATTCATATTACACATCAAAGACAATGAAAGAAATAAGGTAAAAAGAATAAAAAATATTTTTCTCCGTAATTTGGAAAGCTAAAATTCCTTGATGCTAATCTTGATCTACCACTTTTGATACACTTTTAATTGTGGATACTAATATTTTTTGTTTTATTTCACATTCTTATATAGTGCCTTAGGGTCTTGGGGTCATATCTAGGGTTTTCCAACTTTGATTAGTTCCAAAAATAACCCCGAACTATAAAATAGATGAAAAAATTTGCACATGGAAACTCTTTGTGTGTAATGACCGTACTCTTGGTGTTTTCCTCTTTGTCACGATTGTGCTCCTTAAGGCACGATCGTGATGGATGCCACACAAACCCTGTAGGAAAATCCCGGGAGGTACATCACATGTACCAGGTGCGGAAAACAAAAATTTTTGTTACCGGGACCTTCCCGA